>PVIU01009399.1:0-76592 GCA_004026605.1 Ondatra zibethicus
GGTGGTGATGGTGGTGGTGGTGGTGATGGTGGTGTTTTCCTTTTCTCCTGAGGAAGCTGAAGAAGTCTACAAAGATGCAGCCGCTTCCTGGTAGGTTCTCCACACAGGATGAGGGTGGAGGTGATAAAGCAAAGGAGAGGAATGGCCATGGCAAACTCCATTCTACAAGAAGAGCTATAGATAGAAAGGTGTAGTTCAGATTCTGGCTCAGGACTCCTCACATAGGAACCAATAGGGAAAACCAGCGCCTTGCTATGTGCTCGCTGATGTTAAAGGTGAGAGAGCTGCACGGCCAGAAGCCTGGAATGCGGCGACTAGGAAGCGCGGGGACGCATTCTTCCTTGCAGCTCATCTGTCCCCATGTGCACGGGACATCTCAAGATGAAAGGTGACATTGAAATACCAAATATTAATCATTGTAAAGGTTCATGCAATTCTCTGTGACATGTTTTCTCAGTGGAAAATTGGCTTTAATGCTATAAAATTAGTTTCAATCCACCCATGAGCATGCGAAGTGAGCAATCTTCCCGTGTTTCTTGATGTAAGTGTATTTTTGTAAGTTAACAGATGAGTCACGATGAAGACGGCAGTTTTATCTCATACAGCATTTTGCCTCTTAGTCTCCTTGCCTTTGTTTGTCCTATGGAATATAATGTAAAATATATCCATTCCCTAAAATTACACTGCTCAAAAGTCATTCAGGTTTTTTTTTTCTATTCAAATTACTTCATCGTTTGCCATTAGACAGTCTGACAGGCTTACCTCCACAGCCACGCAAAGCACTCATCACACGGGCCATGCTTTTGCCTGTTCCTTTCATGTTTACTGGGACTTGCTGATCTGGCCTCTTCCATTTGCCTATGAAATGATACATCTAATGTTTTGAGGCTCAGCCTAGCTAGACAGTCCAGACTCCTTATATGAACTAATAGTTCCATGCCAGGCCATCCACAACCCCCGTGGAATCTCTATTATGTCTGTGCTAACAACTGTTTCATAGTCAGGTGCCCTGTCTCTCTCCTTGGCTGGACTGTGAGCTCATTGAAGGCAAGGGAATATTCGCGACCTTATGTCTGCATCCCCAGCATTTAGACTCATGACTGACACACACTCCTTCCCAATGAATGCCCATTGATTGCATGAATAATGCCTGGTGGTGCTTCTCGTTTCCCTCTGACACCATAATTTTACAGAAAGATTTACATGAAAATCCCTTTACTGTATGAACAATACTAAATGGAAGTACCTCATACGATTACTGGCATTACAGTTCCAATAATAGTATCAGATATGTATTATTCCTTTAGGGATTTGACATTTAAATTTTTTTAAACAAAAACCATTATTATAATAGAACACTCTTTTTTCCTGCTTCACTTTAATAGTAAAATATGACATGTTTCATTTCTGGGAAATGATAGCTTGCCTTAGGTCATATTTTAAGGCATAAAGCCAGAAGCAGAGTAGCGTTCCCACCTGAAGTTCCCTCAGCATCTAGAAATGTACCTCTCTCTGGGAGAAGAGCCAAGGCACAGCCACCCTGGAGCCTTCATCTTCAAAGGCAAATTTTTAAAAGCCAAATTGGCTCAGAATTATTTTTAAAGAAACAACTCTTTGAACACAACTGCAAGCCCTCTTGCGATCTTTTAGGGAAAATGAGAAAATGCTCATCGTCCAAGGCAGAGAGCTGGCTAAGAATCTCCACACTGGTAAAACTCTCACCTCCCACGCTGCCCTTTGACCCTCGCCCTTTGATGGTACAGGAAGGGGCAAGCTCTGTTAGATCTCAGAGCCCTTTCCAGGAGGAATAGATAAAGACGTGTCTTTTGAACATTATTTGCAAATGGAAGTTTCTTATAGGCTGTCAGGGTGCCTGACCCCTAGGAACCTATCGTAGGACATCTTCCTTCCTCCTCCGTTTTCAGGTAATTTTCATTTCTTGGTACTAATAAGTCAGTGGCCAGTGTTTTAATGCATTTATGGAAGAATATTCCTGAGAGTTGAAGTCATTTGTGCTTTGGCCTTCTGCCACAAAATGCATAAGGTGCGCAGCCCTGATGAAATAAAGTGCCTGTCATGTCTTATTGCTTCAATATATGGCAAAATATACCCCCTCTTCAGAGGACTTGCAAGGGTTTTTTTTCTTGTGATTGCCAAAGGTGTTGGATTAAAAGCCCTGTGAATTCCAGTCCTCTTTATCAAGCCAGGGTGGGAATGCCTGCTGGCAGGGGACAGCCCCTCTCAGCCCTGCTTTCCTCATAACCCCAAATCCTGTTCCAATGGGAGTATGGCTTCAGAAGGGCAAGCGTGAAGCTTAATCCCCAGCTCTGTCCAGTAATTAGCCCGTCTCTGTCTCTGGAGGCAGCAAACACAGATGCCGATCCGGACGAGTGCTAGGACACGGAATGCAAAACAAGACTGAAAACATTGACTCGCTTCTCCAGAAGCCTTTTAGCAGCCTTTAAGGCCCCACGAAGTTCTCGTTTCCGTCGATGTCATTAGGTCTGAAGTGGTCAGATGAGGCCTTGCCCACCTGGGATGCATCAGGACAAACAGCAGCCCAACCAGAGACTCGGAGATGAGCAGCTTGCAGGCCTCGCGCAACAATGAGGGCTCTGTACCGCGTCTCTGCCTTTGTCCTGCCTCTTACCCAGGGGACTTCCAAGCACTGCCAGGGAAATGTACTGCTGACCACACATAAGCCTCTGGAAGCGCCCTGGTAGGATCTCACTAACACAATTAGTTTGCAGTTAAGGACGATGCCTCTGCCAGAGCCCATGAGGCCAAGGGTGCTCCCAGAACAAAGGGTTGGGGGGGTCTGTGTTAAAGTGTCTATTGTGACATCATCTGGAAGTCATTTCAAATTCCTCCAGGACGGGTGCTCTGAAGACAAAGGCGGTGTCATGTTCTCAGGGTTGTCGGTTTTATTTTCCTCTGTCAGAAATCTGACAAAAGTCAGTTGAAACTGTCAAGGAAAACAATATCCCATGTTGTGAGGCTTCCCTCGGATTCGGAGTCTGCGGAAGGAACGTCATAATTTGTCACACAGATGACTCCAGGCCAGAGATGAATTAGGAAAGCCTAGGAGGTACAAATCACAGCGTAGATGGGGAGGTGCCCTTGGCAGGAGCTCATATCTCTGGGACCACGACAGGGAATTAAAATGAGATCCCTTTGAGTTTAATCTGAATCATCTGTTAAGCCTAAAATAGGGAAGGATCAATGAAATGGATATCAGCTTCTACTGATTAAGCCCATTAAGAGAGAGTATCCCGCTGAAGACTCCACTTGCCCTCAGTTTTTGGAATAAGCACCAGCAAAGATGTTACCTAGACTAGATAATGTTACATTGTTTGCATGGCTGGTATATTTATTTTCCTGTATTTAGGTAGCGGCTAATACTGTGGACACATCATCAGACCTGCAGGCAAATTATTCTGCCTGTGGTTAGACCAAGTGTTTCTGTCCCTGTACTGGAGATCTTCATGCATCTTTCTAGAGCTGTCCTTTCAAATTGCAAGCCATGTCTCATTCATCAACACTTGCTTTAAAGATATTAAAAAAATATGGGGGGAAATTGCCTAATGTAGCGATTACTGTAGGTTCCCCACATTTCTGTGTCATTTCCAAATATGTTTGGTACAATACACTTTCCATTGTGAATGATGGCTTTAAAAGCCTGAAAACCATTGTATGTAATTAATTGGTCTTCAGATTTTTGTTTTTAAATTTAAGGGGGCTTGGACATTTTCTATCCAAGATAAGGATTTCATTTTCCATCCTCCTTTGTTGCCAGTTACGGCCACAGAGACAGGGTCTGATGTAGCTCCACATTTCCAATGTCACTCTCTGTTTGATTTGCTGCTAGTGCTCTAGGTTCAACCAGGAACCTAATCGCTTACAAGTGATGACTGCATTATGCAATAAAGGGGACAAAGTCCCAGGATGTCACAACTGTCTACCTTCACCAGACTCTCTACTAGTACCACACAGTTGATCAAGGGACACTGTATGTGTCCTATTGAAGCCATCAACACATTGCATCTCCAATGTACAGGGCCACTCTTGGAGAGCTACTACAGCCAATTCTCAACTAAAAGGAAATACATTTAATTAAAGATTATTTCCTGATGTCTGCCATAGATCACCCTTTAGCTAAGATGCTTTAAAAAATACACAAAAAACTGAACCTGAAGGGAAGTACAATCTCACTGGGAAGATGGATTACATACCTGAAATCATAAGCAGGTGGTGCACACCTTTAATCCCAGCACTTGGGAGGCAGAGACGGGGGGATCTCTGTAAGTTTGAGGCCAACCTGGTCTACAGAGAGAGTTCCAAGACAGGCTCCAAAGCTAAACAGAGAAACCTGTCTCGAAAAAAAGAAATAGCAAAACATATCTGAGATCATTTTGTAAAGTGTAAGATGAATTATAAACATGAGTGCATCTGAAAATAAGTCTGTACGTGCAGGAGTCAGATGGGAAGATAGAAACCAATTGTGAGTGCAAAGATGAGGGAGTTAAGTGTGTAGGTAAAACAAGTCTGACAGCTTACATCTGCAGAGACTGAAAGGGAGTTACAGACTCTTGGAGCAGGGAGTGGGGCATAAAGTCCCATGTGCAGCTGAGGAGATGTTGACAGCAGATAGCTTTTGGAGACAAGCAGTTGGTTTTTTTTTAAGGGTGTGGCCCCTGGTATGTTGACCTAACTGCACAGGATAACACTACACCCAAGAGGATATGGGTGCACAAACTGGATTTGATAGGTTTTATAAAACAAACAGAAACAAGACATAAAGCTTGATGGGTAGAAGGGGAAGGGCTCTGGGAGGATCTGCGGGAGTGACAGTAAATACGACAAAGTATATGTTATAAGATTCTCGAAGATTTATCTTTATATTTCAGTCCTTGAATGATAGTCAGCAAAATTGGTCAGCAAGAGCCTGTGCTATGGCAAAGCTACCACTCTGTAAACACACTTTTCGCATAGACAAGGACTCACTCTCATTTGCCCAAAACTCTTACTACCGTTACTGCAGACCGGAAGCTCCAGGCTCCTCTGCTAGAACCTCAAGTCGAGGAGGATCTCAGCGCGATGTGATGTGGTAACAAGAACTTCTTTGTGGAACTCCTACCCATCCTGCCCAGGCACATCTCTATATGTGGGGGTGAGGTCTTGTTTTCGTTTCTGTTATTTTAAACAAAATTAGAACTTAGTAAGGAGGAATATTATAATGCAGATTTAAACAGAAGAGGGGGAGGGGGAAGGGGAGGAGGGGATAGAGGGGGGAGAGATAGAGAGAGAAAAGGGGGTCAGGGAGGGAAAAGGGGGAAAGCAGAGAAAGATGAAGGTGACAATGACCGCAACAGCAGCACCCAGGCTGCGTGAACTCCGGAAGGAACTCTCGCATGCTTACTTCTCCTTTCAAAACCACTGGTCATTGCGCTAGTCCACAGGTTTTCAGTATGAAACATCTGAGATTTTTTTTTCCAGGTCATTTGAACTGCTAACGATATGGATATTCCAGAATTGTGTTTTCTGCATACCAACCAGGAGACATTTAACACCCCCCCCTCTCTAAAAACACAGGACTCGAAGACGCCTGGCTGGCAAGGCAGGAGTATGTTACAAGGAAAAGTGTTATCTCAGCAGACTCACCACAGAGGTATGTGTTAATTAAGTTAATTGTGCCATCAGTGATGCAGGCAATGACAGTAACTATCCCCATAATGGGGCTGGGTTATTGCCATTATCTATTAAACGTGCCGGTCTTCTTAAAAGCAGTCACTTCCCTCTTATTTTCTTAAGCATGAGTACACACACACACACACACACACACACACACACACACACACACACGAGTTAAAACACATTATTTGATCTTTACACTTACTATAATAAAAAGGAGAAGTTATAACTCATAACTATTCAATGATCTTCCTAAAGTTACTCAGCTTCTTAATTAAGGGGGCAAGATTCACGCTCAGTGTCTCTTCTTGCTGGACACATTACCTACCCTAGATTCCTGATAGTGTAATGGATAAAATATTTTCCAAGTTTTATCCCCTGTCACACTGGATTAACAAATTTTAAATAATCATAATCAACTTTGGAAATTATTGATGAGTCAAATACTTGTCCCGTTTATGAAGCACTTACGGTAACAGACTCATATGGTTAGACTGATCAAAACCAAACACAGGGCTGGGGGGACAGCACAGCGGGTATGAATGTTCGCTGTGCAAGCATAAGGATCTGAGACCAAATCTCCAGGACACACACAAAAAATCCAGGCGTGGAAACCTCAACACTTGGGGGCTGGGGTGGAGACTGGAGAATCCCTGGGGCTTGCTGGTCCCCAGTCTAACTCCAGCATAAGTGGAGGTCAGTGTTCAAGGGAATAAGGTAGAGAGGACAGCAGGATACCCAATGTTCTGCCTCTATCTACACATGTGTATACACCACGCTTGACACACACACTCTCTGCATATGTGTATACACCACAGTTGACACACACACTAATCTATACATGTATATACACCACACTTAACATGTATATACTATCTACACATGTGTATACACCACGCTTAACACACAATCTACACATGTGTATACACACTTGACACACACTATCTAAACATGTATACACCACATTTAACATGCACACTATCGACACATGTGTATATATTACACTTAACACACACACTATCTACACGTGTATACACCACACTTAACACACACACTATCTACACATGTATACACCACACTCAACACACACACTATCTACACATATGTATACATCATGCTTAACAAACTATCTACACATGTGTATACACCACACTTGACACACACACACACAAACCCTCACAATTTAGATGGATGGATATCAAAATCATTAGGAAACTTGACATTCTAGATCCTTTCCCTATCTGTCTTTCTAAAGGAGCAGATGGCATTTGGCTACAGTTTAATTCTTTTCACTGTAGTTACTGTGAAGACAAGGTTAGCAAGATCAAGTCCATCCAGATTGGTGGTGGACTCAACAGAAGCCACCATTGAACACTTCTAGTTCCATGAGAACATAACCAAAAGTTATACTACCCTAGTGGCCAAGCACTCATTCCTAAAGCGTTGATACAATTAATATATCCACCAAACCACAAACATCTTTGAGAGAGTTCATTCAGAACCATTTTGGTCCAAATGCACTTTTATGGGATTGTTTTTAAGGTCCCTTGGTTGAACAGATAAAAGGCTGAACCCTCCCTGTACACAGGAGTCTGGAGCAGATGGGCAAGGTAATCTCCAAAAGAAAGTGAGTTCAGGAAACTTGTATTTACACTTCGGGTTACTGTGCAAGGAAAATCTCAGCCATATCCACAACATCCAAACTCTTGAAAGCAGTGCTTCTGAAAGCAACACAGGAAATCCTCACTTTGATCTCATACCCAGGCAAGCTGAACAGCTGAGACAGAAAGATTCTTCAGTGGAGTGTCATCTTTTACAGCGTCCTACAGTAATCAGAAACGGTTGAACGGAAGGAAGCTGAATTTGTGGACCAGACTGTCTCCCTAGGCTGAGTGAGGGGCGGTGTCAGAGAAGTTACTTTGTAGCTGAGCTTGCTATTTCCTGCTAGTGAAAACACTAACACTGAACTTTTAGGCAGGGGGTGATTCCAGTTGAATCCTCAAGGAGTCTCCAGTGAGCATCCTTAAGACCAATTCCTATTGTCCTCCTGTAGCAGAGGACTGGGGAACATTGCATCTGCTTTCCTACACCCTACAAATCTCATGCATCTTTTTCTTTGCTGAGCTTGCTCTGTCTCCTTTCTCTGTGATACTCCACAGCCAATGAATAAAATTATATACAGAATCTTGCATCCTAAAGAGCCACCAAATCCATTAAGTGCTCATGGGGACCTCTCAACACATAACTATTCTAAGCATTGTTTCTGAAATGAGTGGACAGTGGTGTAAGACTGGAAAAAATTGCACTGAATCACAGAAAGAAGGCTGACATTATGAATACGAGGCCTGTGCAGTCAGACAGGATCCCCCCATTTTTAGAAGATCCCCCCAAATCTAGTTTAATGTTGTGCCACCACCATTTGGCAATTCTTAAAAATATGAAGAGTCCTAATTTTTAGTTTGTTCTGGGTCCTCTAATTATACAATTGACACAGGATCAAGGTAGTACTTAGAGGTCTTCGTATCTACTTAACTGTGTGTGTGTGTGCACCTGTGTCCACACACCCACACACACACATTCTATGTGCTATCCTTTTTTTTTTATAAGAATACCATATTAAAGCAGAGCCCACCTTAATAACCTTGTTTTAAATTTATTGCTCTTCCAAATAAGATCACATTCTGAGGTAGCGGGTGATGACTTCAACATACACGAGGGACACAGTCAAGGTCTAGCTAATCAACCCCCGCCCCTCTCCCCCGCCCCCCCGCCCCGCCCCCCGCCATGCACTTAGCGGTTTTTGGGCTTGGGGACCTGTTACTGGTCTCTCTTGGAGCCCATAACAAGTCGGGCTACCAGATAAAGAAGATCTGTATAGCTAGATGGCACAGCACAGGGAGGTAGAGGGAGGATAATACTGGAGAGCCGGGACCGCTGAGGTAGATCTGGGCCACAGATAGCCCTGGATTCCACATTCTGGTGACAAAGCAGAGGTTTACCAGAGGTTCATCTAGGATTCTTCACCAGGACAGCAACATTATTAAACCGTAAGAAAACACAGGACTTGAGAAGCTGGAGCACAGCCTTACAGGACTGAGGCCAGTCTGGGCTACAGATGGAGCCCCTGTCTCAGCAAGCAGGCCAGCGAGCCAGCAAGCAGGCCAGCGAGCAAGCAAGCGAGCTAGAAGGCAGAAACACCAGGAAACAGACTGGAGATCTAAAAGGTGGGAGGCTGGAGGCTGGGAAATGAAAGAGGCTATCACAAAGCTGAGGACTGGAAATCTAAGCCCATGACGGCTAATGTAAAACCCAAATTTCACAAACATGCGTTCCTATCCATACATGTCTACAGACGTAGGTCCACAGTCAGACAGACAGGTGTCTGCAGCTACACTTTATCCTAGCTGGTCTGGGAGATGGGTCATGCTTAGGAAATTTCGGTTCCACGCAGAAGGTGCTGTGAATCCTAAGAGACAGGTGGGGCATCTTGTGTGGTCTTGCATGATCTTCTCCAGCCTTACCTAGTCCTCCCCACCTTCACTTTTGTAACTCCAGACATTTGGCTTCTTCGAGTCATACCTCAGACCTTAATATCTGCTATTCCCTTAGCCTGGTTCTTTGCCCAGACCTGGCTCTTTTCATGAGGCTGAGGTCAGCTTTTCAGACACTTCCTCTGGAAGGCGCCTCTGCCTGTCACCTTGTAAGTGCTCAGACTGGGGCTTTGTTCACTGTCTCTCTTTTCTGCTTGATCCTAAGTTCCACAAGGACAGGGATTATGCCTGTCATGTTCTTGCTGTGTCTCCAGCACCTATGACAAGCTACACCGAGCAGGCACCCTGTAAGTTGGACATATGGACTATTCAAAAGGGACTTGAAGCAATGTAAAAAAAGAAATGACAAAAACAGACCAGTAACCTGGTGTGACAGTTTTGAAGAAAGTTCAAAAACCACTTTTGACAAAATGACTTTTAAATTTAAAGCCAATGTTATATTTTTAAGAGTGTATATTAACTTAGTGGTATGCACAGAAACTTCTTTTCCTTATTAAAAAAGAGAGAGAGGTCCCAAGATTTATTTTAAAAGCTTCATAGACAGCAAATTACTGTCATGAAGGAAAGGGTTGCTTCAGATGTGTGTACTGCAGTATAAATGCCCAGAAGCATGTGGGTTGCATTTCCCTTAAACTCTCTTGGGTTTGCAAATTGGAAAGAAAGGTCTGGAATACAGCACATTTTCTATTTTTCCGAAGTCAATACATTTGGGAAACAGCAATATTTGTTATATTCAGGAAACTGAAAATATGTGTGGGTACTTGTTTAAGCAGTTATTTCCAGTAGGACATTAAAGTGGCTGATAAGAAAAAGGAAGTGCATTTAGCATCTGAAAGAAGCCAATTCAATTTTTTTTCCTTCTGTGTATCTTTCACACAAGAGAAATCTCCCTCTACCTCCTGCCTTGACCACAATCAATATTTTTAGGGACTGGAGGCAGCAAGGGTTGGGGAGCAGGATGGGATGGGAGGGAGGGTGGGGGGTGTTTATTTGGCTTTTTGTATGCGACTGGGCTATGAAAACAGGATGGAGATTCTGCTGAATCTGTCCAGTAAGAGCCTCTAAGTGCTTTAAAATCATGTCTTAGAGCAGAGCAGCGGGCACAGGAGGGGGAATCTGGGAATTCAGGCTAAATTAATACGTTTCAGTGTCTTGATAGTAGAAATGGCAAGAAAAAAGCAGAGGGAGTGACAGGCAGAGGCAGCTCCAGATGAGCCGGTTGCACTTCCTCTCGCTGGGAGGTAGTCTGGGTTTTTAAGTGGTCAAATTATGTTATTTTGAAAGATAATTTATTTTTTTTGTTATCTATCAATATCGACGTATAGTCTCCCCCTAGATGTGCTAGGTAAGAGTCAAGTCAAAGACACCAACATGGCTGCACGTGATGCAGACCTGGCTGGCGATCATTTCCTACATAATCAGACGTTTCCAAACATCGTCCACATAAAGTAAGAAAGTTTAAATAGAAATAAACCAGTGAAATAAAGAAAATAAGTTGGCAAAGACTTATCCATCATTTTGCATATGGGCTGAAATATTTCTGATATACTAAAGGATTAATATTTACAGGTAACAGTGAAAACGTCACTCACTCATTTCTAGACTGGAGACGATGCCACAGCCATTTGTGTCCGAAAGGTGGACTGCTAGAGCCCCCTAGCTGTGGGACGTGGTTCTGTCTTTCCCAGGTAGGCAGGAATCTAACTGCAAAAGTAGAAAGTAGCTCACCAAGAAGCCTCCAGGTAAACAATTCAAGATGAGCACGGTAGGGCCTACAGTCAAGTCAGCGCCACTGAGAGCCTTCACAACATCTGTCCTGGCCCTCCACACCCTTGAAGATTGTTCACAATGGGCTGATGGGCTAGGACATCGCCCTTTCTTCCTGTCGTCTCATGGGTTTGAACTAGATGGTCTCCCGGATCTCCAAGGACAGTGGCACTGACAGAGGTAGAAGACACAGATTTCCACAAGAAGGGTGGTTTGTTTCAGGGACCTGGCACAGCCTGAGACTTGGCATGGATCAGCAGATATAAACTTAAAGCCCATAAAAACAAAACAAAAAAAAGTGCTTCGGTTTCAATTTGGTGTGCACTCAACTTTATAAACCTTTAAAAATGCAACTTGCATCATTAGAAATGTCCAGATGAAGCCAGCTGTGGTGGCAGACACCTTTAACCCCAGTACTGGGAGTCAGAGGTAGATGGATTTCTAGGAATTCAAGGCCAGCCTGATCTACAGAGCAAGTTTCCAGGAAAGCCACAGGTACGTAACAGAGAGACCCCATCTGAAAAAAAAATCCCTATTTCGGGATCCTCTTGAACAATCCAGAGATGATAACTCTGGGTGTGAGCACTCGCACAGCACCAACAGGAAAGCCTTCAGTCATGGGGCATGTACAACTGAATCCATCTGGCTCCTCCCACTTCATGCATTGGGCCATATGAGACGAGCATGCGGAAGGTACTCCCATTGCCTGCTAGATGGCTGTGTTAGTTACGGTTCTTTAAAGGAATGGAACCAAGGGACTGAACATGCATATCGACAAACAGACACACACACAGACAGACATATACACACAGGAATCCATTAAGCCATCTTACTTTAAAACAGGAACAGCTGAATCCCATTTCAGAGGCTGAGAACCTGACAGCTGTTTGGTCCCTGAGGTGGGTGCCTCAGTAGCCACAGCAGCCCTAGAGTAGCTGTCTTTCACTAGGGAGGCTAATAACCCAGTGCTTTCTCAGTCCATAAGGTGCAGTGCCTCATCAGTCCCAGTGTACAGCCAAAACATGGACAGATGTTGGGGAGCAGCTGGTCCTCCGTCTATGGTGGAAGCTGACATGCTGGCTCTGCTGCTAACAAAGGATCAGCAGCAACAGGCACATCAGCTCAGATGCAAGAGGAAAGGCCCAGTGAGCAAAAGACCAGAGTGTTCTGCCCCAAATTGGAGTGGGGCTTCCCACATCAGTTACTCCACCAGGTTAAGACTGACTACTTACATCTAATTTGTGGTAAGTTAACATTAAAACCATCTGTAACAGAGGCAAAGGGTGTCTGAGTTTGTGACTCTCAGTCTGAACCTGGAACAATCCAATGATCCCGCCCAGGGTAATAATAAAGTTCCAAGGACTTAACCTTCACTCTGACTCAGATACCACGCAGGGTTCCCTAAGAGTGTTACCTCAACTCTTCATCATATTAACCATTCAAGACAATTATATTTATTTTACACTAAGAAATATAGCACTCACGTTCACACACAATAAATATATAGTAGGTACCACTCTGAGGCAAGAGTTTTACTAAATACTGAGAATGCAATAGTGAGACACAGCCCTTAGCCTTGCATTCCCGGAGACTCAGCCAAGCCCAGTGGCTAGGAAGGTGAGGGTGCCAATTGCTGTGGTGGTTTGAAAGAAAATGGCCCGGGAAGGGAGTGGCGCTTATTGGAGAAGGTGTGCCACTGTGGGGGCGGGCTTTGAAGTCTCTTTGGCTGAAGCTTCCCTCAGCATGACTGTCAGTCAACTTCCTGTTGCCTCTGAGTCAAGATGTCAGGACCGTCAGCTCCAGCAACACGTCTGCCTGCATTATAACATCATACCCCTGCCATGATTATAACAGATTAAACTTCTGAAAGCAAACCTGCCCAATTAAATGTTTTCCTTATAAGAGCTGCCATGGTCATGGTGTCTCTTCACAGCAACAAAAAACTCAAACTAAGACCACTGCTGTGTAGGTAGGATGCAGGGGAGGTTAATATGGATTGCACCAGAGTCTTGCAATTTTTGTACCGTATCCACCTGGAGAAAGTGTGTTTCTTCCTTGCATCCTTGCCTGTGAATCCCTTTGTCCCCTCTCCATTCTGTGGTTGAGTGAGCCAAGGCAGGAGTCAGGAGTCTTCACTTAGGAAGTTGCTGCAAAGCATAATTCACAGCATGTTATTTTAATCAGTTTTGAGTTGAGCCTCATTAAATAGATCCACGTGGTTATGCATTTTCAATGCTCTCCATGCCCAGCCTTTTGTTCATCTCCCGGTCTTCTCCAGGTAACAACCCCTATACTCAGCATCATGTCTCAAGGCTGCCTATGTTCTAACATGTACCAGAATCTTCTTCTTTCTTAAGCCTGATTAAGACTGCCCATCTATGCCACCTTTCATTTGGGTACCCTTTGGCTACTCTGGATAATGCTGCTATGTGTATCAGAATGGCATCAGTTCAAGCGGAAACCGGCATGTTTACCTTATTTGACAAGCCGTGCGATGCTAAGACAGGTGGACCATGAGCCAGACAGTGGCAAATGGTGGGGAAAAGCTCTCTGACAAGGTCAAACTGATCTGAGAGCTTGAGTAGGAAGGAATTGATGAGGTGAAGGGAGTCTGTGTCTCTTATCTGGGAATCCCGGGAAAGTAGACTAACCAATAAACCAGTAGCAGAACTAACTATTAAACCAGTAGCAGAACCGCTAAGACATTGGAACTGCTGTGAACACATTTATCAGCATGATGACTATAGATGAGAGCCATAATTCACTGGAGTACCTGTGACAAGAGTTCCTCATCAATCCTTCCTCTAACATGTATGCTAAGTGCATTCTGTCTTCTCAAACCTTATTAGGTATAAAAAACACCACCAGTCATTTATTCTATCACACCGTGATATTCTACACCACTCCGTTCACTTGCCAAGGGCCAGGTGCAGGACTAGGGGCCGAAACTTCATAAGAACTCATCATTCTTTTAACTTTGTTATTCTCCCAAACCCATGGATGCCACTTGTAAATATTACCAATTTTCCTGTATGCTGTTCCCCATGAAAGTCAAATTATCTCTCAATAGTTAACGTACCTATCTCTAGGCACCTGAGCTAAAAGGGAGGACATTATCAATTCCTCCTTTGATTATTGATGAAATATCAGCATTGATTTCTTGGTTTCCACACTGAAAAATGAGTCCACTTTTACCAGAGTCCAGAGATGTTGCAAAGGTGATCCTGACACACTGATAAGAAAGGTATGGTTCTTAGAGAGATAAAAAAAATAGAGAAAGTCATTCCAGTCTAGGTCATTTTTAGAAGATCCAATATTAAAAAAAGTCTCTAGTGATATATGAGTTACAAATGCATGAGTTAGAGATAAAGGGGCCCGTCTACAAAATCAGCAGAACACTTCCCTGAATATGGACATCACAGACCTTGAGTGATATTTATCATGTCTACCTTATATTATAGAATAATATTTTGCCTTATGATTTCCAGTGTCTTGAAGGTAGGAACTATTTCTTAATCATCTCTGAATAGCTCTTGGTACTGATGCTGTGTAACTTACAGCACAGAAAAACTCACAGTATATTGCACACCAGACACGGATGTGATAGAATAGATCCCCAATAAAAATTTAATGAAGAAGTGTGCTTCAATGAAAAGCAGTATGGAAGGATCTAGAACCAAATTCCACTTGTTTAACAAGGGCCCTCTTGTGTTACAAAAGTAGGCAGCGAAGTAAATATTTTAATGCCAAAACAAAAGACCTGAGTTCCATCTCTGGAACCAGATGGCCGAAGGAGAAAATCACTTCTGTCAAGTTGTCCTCTGACCTCCATAAAAGCATACTTACTTATAGATACACATGCGCGTGGACACACAAGTACCATAGCCCAGAGTAGCCTCAAACTTGTGTTCCTCCTTCCTTAGCTTCCTGAGTGTTGGGACTGGGGACACACATCTTTATGCCTATCTCTAAAAATTTTTTTATAATCTATCACTTTTAGGTGAAAGTCTTGAGATCAACACTGTTGTCACTGATGCTCTTGGGCTTGCTTCCTCCCTGCCACTGTTCACAGGACTGGACCATTGCAAGTCACTGCTTCACAGCTCTTATTGGGAGTATGAGGAAAAAAAATAGAATTGTTTCTTCCTGCAGGGTCTTGGTAACTGTCACCCTGAGCCTTCTTTGATACTCCCCAATGATTCCTATTTTTTGTTTTTTTTATTGTTTTTGTTTTGTTTTGTTTTGCCACATCTGACCAGAATACTCATTACAGAGAAACTTCAACAGAGGCCAAATTCTTTGTAATTTAAGAAGATACTTAATGAATTAGCAAAGGAAGGGTAGACTCTAAATAGAGAAGACTTGAAAAGACAAACGAAACAGTTTACAGATCCCTCTGTTGTTCTCCAAATGTCAAAACCCATAAGGTCACTTTGGTGAACACTGAATCTCTTAAAACGTTATTGCCAGAGAGGATAATGATGCTTACACATTCTTCAATCCTGTTGCCTCATGGGTTGACTTGGGAGCTTTTGTATGGAAAAACTTTTCTTACAGAGCCACAGCATACATGTCTATACCCAGAAAGGGTGTGGAACCAAAAGACAGACCAAAGTAGGGATGATATGATACCCAAAGTATGGATAACCAAACTATGGATGCCACCAAGGTTCAATTTGGCAAACCATGGGTTTTATCAGAGTTACAAACGACTCACAGACAGCTGCATCACCAAAACATGCATGACAAGTCACAAACATGAGAACCTGGTGCACACCACAGCCTGCAGGCGGCTCACCTTTCCAGGAGCCTGTGTCGTCTGAACCTCTTTCAGGAAGCTCGACTGGTTCCTGCCTCTCCCGTGCAGCAGGTCTCATCACAGAGTCTTCTTTGGCAGCTCAGTTTGTCAGAGAGGACTCTCAGCTTCTATTGTTTACTAAGTCAGGGAAGGGAGGGTCGTCTAGTGGATCTGGTCAGTTTCAGGAACTTTCTGGAGTGGAGTTGTTTACCTTCCTGCTTAAGCATTCCCTGCAGGATAAAATGTTTCAGTCTTGGAGCAAACTGTTACACAACACTTCATTCACCCCTTCCTGACTCTTCCATCACCCCCATCCCACCCCATGACCCCTGACCCTTGGAGGGGATGATTCTAAATGTCTGTCTGTGGCTGAGCAACAGGGCACTATAGCGCTGTAACAGTCATTTGCTCGGCGGAGCTTCTCCAGTGGTTAGGAGTTAGGCTGGTGACTACAGTGATCTATGGGTGTTAACACACATTTAGAAGGCAGTTTGACAGGCACATCACATCCATCTACAAATACCTTACAAGCTGTTTCCCCATTTTGACCTATGATCTCCCCAGTCGTAGGTCCTTGTCCTGGCACTTAGTACCAGGCACTAACTCTTTTGTGGAGCAGGCTTTTTTTTTATTGACTTTTATTGAGCTCTACATTTTTCTCTGCTCCCCTCCCTGCCTCTCCCCTCACCTTCAACCCTCTCCCAAGGTCCCCATGCTCCCAATTTACTCAGGAGATGTTGTCTTTTTCTACTTCCCATGTAGATTAGATCTATGTCTGTCTCTCTTAGGGTCCTCATTGTTGTCTAGGTTCTCTGGGATTGTGATCTGTGGGCTGGTTTTCTTTGCTTTATGTTTTAAAACCGCTTATGAGTGAGTACATGTGATAATTGTCTTTCTGGGTCTGGGTCACCTTACTGAAAATGATGTTTTCTAGCTGTGGAGCAGGCCTTAAATCCAACTGGAAGGCTGTTGTGTTGGTCTTACCCACCATAGCCAACCCACTATTGCACACGCAGGAACATTCACTCAACTTGTTGGTATTTTAGCACACAGCGTACATAACCAAGCATGCATGTTGGGGACAGTTCTCCACCAGTGGTCTGCATGGCCCCTTTCCACACTATTAAAGCTACCCAGGAGGGTGAGGATTTCCAGCTCTGTCCCAGCTGAATTTTCCCATGTCCTGTAGTCAGAGCATGCACGTGAGATATTTTCATGCACACGAGGGTCTTATCCTGTAGTTCACACACAACTCACAGCAGTAGCAATTGTCTTTTTGGTTTGTGGAGCCTTGGGGGCTTCCTTAGCCAACAACTCACAGGAAGGGAGCCCTCTCCTGGCATTGGGGTTTTCATTCAATAAGTTTACGGCCTCTGGAAGTGTCCTTTTCCGCCTGTTTAGGGTACCTTTTGGATTTAAAGTCTTTAGCTGTTGTTTCCACAACCCATCTTTCCTTCTAACTAACCCAGCCCCAGTAGGGTTGTAAGGTATGTAGAAGTACCAGTTGCTCTTGGTGTCTGATGTGTGAAACAGAGGTTAGCATTATTGCCATCTGTAAATCAAAACCTTTTGCAGAGGATTGGTATGGGTCGTCCTTCTGTCTCTGTGTTGCTTTTATTTGTTAATGAATAAAGAACTGCTTTGAGCCTATGGCAAGGAAGAGCAGAGCTAGGCAGAGAAAACTAAAGTGAATGCTGGGAGAAAGGACACAGAGTCAGAGAGACGCCATGGAGTCACTGCCAGAGTCAGACATGCCAAAACATTGCTGGTAAGCCACTGCCACAGATTAATAGAGATGGGTTAAGTTAATATGCAAGAGTTAACCAATAAGAAGCTAGAGTTAATGGGCAAAGCAGTGATTTAAATAATATGGTTTCTGTGTGATTATTTCATGGCTGAGCAGCCAGGAACTAACTAGCAGCCTCCTCTAATAGAGCATGGGCAGGATGAGGTGACATCCTGAACCACCATCCCATAATAAACAGTGGGGTTGAAAAAGCCTTGGTGAAGCACCCTGAAAGTCTGTTGTCATCTGTTATCAGAGGTGTCAGGTGATTCCAGAAGTTCACAACTAAGAAGACACTAAGGTCAAACACAAACAGTGTGTGATGCAACACAGAAAGGTTCCATCCAATGCTTCCTCCACAGATCAAGGTTGGGAAAAAGCATGATTGGAGGCGCTAACTTAATTTGCTCCTTGAATCCTGAGTGGACAGTTTCTCTGAACCATTGCATTTCCATATTTTGGAGTTCTTCCATGCAGCCTCCCTACATTTCTCCAAACATGATGAGCTCAGTGGGCCTGACTTAATCTGCTCAAACATACGCATGGCCAAAATGAGTGGGACCCTCCTTTCCCCTGCTGTACCTGTGGGCTCCCTGGGTCAGAACGGCCCTGGGTTGACACAGTGGCTGTAACTGTAGCCGTTGCCTCTCCATCCACTACATCTGGCTGTTGGGGGAGTTCCTGGTTGGGCAAATGATCTCCACCCCTAGCACAACCTTTGCTGGAGGGACATGTGCCCTCCTTAGTCTGATGGGATAATTACCCACCCCACCCTTGGGACAGGCTTGAAGGTCTTCACCTGTGCTGCTCTCCACGGTGTCTTCTGTGCACTGCTTGCTCCTTAGGCTCTGCAGCCATCCAGAAGCCCCTTAGCACAGTTCGGCTTCGATCAATTGTCCCCTAGGAACTCCAGCTCCACGCAAGTCTTGTCACAGTTGTCTTCCAGTGACCCAGACTCACCTCTCCCTCTGCTTTGTTTTTTCCTTATCTCCTCTTGGTTGCTCTCTCGCTTCACAGAGGCACTTTAATATGCTGGTCTAAGTCACTGAGATCGGTCAAAGCTCTTCCCACTATAGAAAGATCTTGTCCCACCAAAGGGCTCAGCAAAGCCACTGAAGTGCCACACTAGCCTCAAGGTCATTAACTCCTCTGTGAACATGGTTCTGTCTGGCCCAGTGAACTAGGGTTCAAACACAGCTCCTCTTACTCCAAGTGCCCCCAATAGGACCTCCCTGTATGGTCCTCCAGCCCCTGATATTTATGGGGACTAAGGTAAAGATAACCAAGTGTTCCTAATGGCTCTGATAAGTCCTCTAGGGGCTGATGTCCCTCACACTGTCTCAGGTCATGCAGCCTTGGCCTTAAGGAGGGATGGGAAGTTATATCACTCAGTGTTCCTGTCTCAGACTGAGCACATCCACTCCTGTGACCCACAGCCTCACAAGCCAGGCTCTGACAAGCTCTTTCATTGCTTGTTTAAAAGTCTGTAATTCCAGCAGTTCAAGAACTGAGTATTTTCAGATAGAGAAGCCCTAGCATCTTGTATTAGACCATTGGTAAAGTCCCCAGCTGTATACTGGACCACAGGTTCTCTCTCTCTCTCTCTCTCTCTCTCTCTCTCTCTCTCTCTCTCTCTGCTAAAGACTGAATGTGAGCAGAGTCTTCTACAACTTTTCCACCTCTACCTCATCCTCTTGTGTATCTAATTCACTTTGTCTTAGGGTGTCATTGCTGCGAAGAGACACCATGACCAAGGCAACTCTTACAAAGGAACATATTTAATTGAGGTGGCGGCTTACAGTTTCAGAGGTTTAGTCCACTGTCATCACGGCAGGGAGTATGGTGTAGTGAAGGCCCACAAGTTGCTAGAGAATTCTACATCTTTTTCCAAAGGCAACAGGAAGCGAACTGTCTCACTGAGAAAAGCTTGAGCATGTATGAGATCTCCGCAGTGACACACTTCCTCCAACAAGACCACACCTACTCCAACAAGGTCACACCTCCCAATAGTGCCCTTCCCTTTGGAGGCTATTTTATTTCAAACCGCCACACTTCCCAAATCAAAGGCTAACACAGAAGCTGTTAGCTGCCACTCCTGTTCTTGCTGCAATTGTTCCTTTATGCAAACAAATTCCTGCGTGGCTACCAGTTTTTGTAGATCAAACACTGTTGAGTAGTAACAACTTCCTAGAGTTCAACTATACCACTCCTAACATTTTCTAGCAGTCTAGGTATTTTATAATTGTTTGCCACGCAGCTAGTTACCACAACTTACTGATACGAGTCATGTCCAGTCACTGGGCTAGACAGCTCTTCTACATCATTCCCTTTAATCTTATGATATAGGTCCTAACATTAGCCTTCACATTGTTCAACTATTCCTGGAACTGGTAAAACACCAAGGCATTAGTCACTTTTATCTTCTGAGATCAGCTTTTCAGGGGGTCCAGTGGCATGTTAGCAGGAATATGAAGGATGAAGGCTGAGGGCACATTCTCCTGGAAAACAGCTTTGTGGGAGCAAATGCCCAAAGATCACATCCCATTCTCAAGTTGCTTTTAGTAGACTACACCCTAGATTTCATTTATGGTTCCCAGTTGGTTCTGGGGTCATGGCTATATCCTAGGAAACGTAGAACATGCAGTAGAAAGCAATCAGACAGACACATACAGTCTCACATACTCTCTCTCACGCACACACCCTCTTACACTTTCATACACACACTCACACGCACAAACACACTTTCAAATAGAGAGAAGCTTCATGGGCAGGTTCCACACCGAAACGTGGATTAGATGCCCCATAGTGTTCAATAAAGTGCTAACTCACACCTGCGGTCCCAGCCTAATCTTTGAAAGTTTCTCATATTACCCCAAGAGGAGAATGTGGAAAGAAAAAGGCTTGTCTGGGAGCAAAAGGTAAGGAGTGCAAGAGAACTCAATAATAAAAAAATATTTAAGGGAAGATTTTTCATTTGTATTTAATTTTAAGGGTTTGTATAAATGTATCATATGTATGGGGACCATGTTCATGCCTGATACCCGTGGAGGTCAAAGACAGCATCAGAATCTCTGGAACTGGAGTTACAGTTGTGAGCCACCTGCTGCAGGAGCTGAGACCCAAACCCAGGTCCTCTGCAGGAGCAACACGCGTTCTTCTCTGCTGGGCAGCCCTTCTCTGTCCCTGTTCTGTGTTTTAACTGCAGGGGAATTACGGTCATTGTTCCCTTTTACAGTTGAGGAAACTAAGCAGAAAGCCTTTGCCAACACCGCTCCCGCAGGCGAGCTGGTCAGGATTTGAATTCAGGCAGCTTGGCTCCAAAATCCTTATCTGTGACACCAAGCCAATAAACGTCACTCCTATTAACAAAATCATAAATAATAGGAGGAGGCAGGCAAGTCAGGGAAAAGGTGGGAGCGATAATGAATGTCTCCGCCCACCTCACAGATGAGACTAAGCACAGCCCTGAAGACAGCTGTTAGCCATGGTGGTTAGCGTTCTCAGCGCCTGCTTCCTGTAAAGTGGAAAGATTCAGCCAGCTGATGCTGAGGCACTTTAAACTCCACGTCGTAACAGTTTATTCTGAGAGCCCTTGTCACTGTGCAGCATTTCTCTGGCATTCTGAGAGGCTTCCAGGGTGCTCCGTTCATTTCCGTCCTTCCGCCCCTCCGTGCTGGTCCTCCATTCTCCCTCCGTATGTCAGTTCCTTGGTGATCTCATCTGTTCTCACAGCTTCTGCATCCACCTCACTGTGGCTGGATCCCAAGTCTTTAAGCCCTATCCTCTCTCCCCAGGTCCAGACCTGCATTCCCAGCTGTCTGCTCTTTATCTCACACTGGAAGCTGGATGTCAACACGTCCGTAGTCAGATTCATCACCTCCCGCCATCGTACCTCACCCAGGCCCCATCCTCCCTACCCCGAATTTCTGTCTCTTTTTTCACTCATGCAGGCGATTGCAGAGACCTGACGACTTTTACACATGCCGTGCTTCGTTGCTCCCCTCCTTCTATTCCCATTAACTCTTCCCATCAGCCCCTTGTTGCCTTTTTCCTGGAGGTCTCCCTGCAGTCTGCCCTATCCTTGGTGGCTTCCCGACGCCTGTCTGGCATTACAAGTCATCTCTTCCATTTCTCAGTGCTACCTGCTCATGTCATGCTTTCTAAATACACAGAGTTTTCCTGCTTTTCCAATGCTGTTTCCTTGACTTAGTGTCCTTTCCTTCTCATCTGTCTGTGTCCATCTTTCAGGATCCAACTCACAGACATCTTTCTTTATGAAGCCCTTCTCAAATTTCCAAGGCGGAGACTACCTTTTCCTCTTGTAAATATTTATAGCACATTGTATATGTCTGCAGGTCGTAGGTCATCCTACAGCATGCTGTATAATATACATCCACTTTTATTCTTCCTTATTAGGGCCTCATCTTCCAAAGGGATCATGGGTCTCTGCCCCCTCCCCTCACAGAAGGAGCTTGAGGAAAAGCAAGCACCTAAATGACTCCATTTTTTTTTTATTTTAATGCCTGCAAAATTAAGTAATTGACCCGCACTTCTGAGTGAATGAGGTCCCATGTTGAAGAGCATTCCTTTCTTATAGGCAGCCTTCTTACAGGGACAGGCTTAACTCATCCTAAAGCCCAAATCAACAGCCTCAGAGCATTCCACTCCCACTAGGGAAAAATCTAAAAGTTCTCCTTCCTTCCCAAGATCCTGTTGGAGCTCCTGGGTAACAACTCCTTGGTCTTCTTCTTCCCCAGGGTATGATTGAGGTGTCTAAGAAGTATTTCTCAAATTAATCAACTATTTCAAATCCTCAGCCTATAAGAAAGAGGATTTTTTAAAAAATATATAACTTTTTTGTGTGTTGAGAATTTCATACAATGTATTTCAATCATATTCACCTCTTAGCTCTTCCCAGAATGACCCCCACCTTTTTTTAGCTCCCCTCCAACACTCATGTCTTTTTTAAAAAATTATATTTTATGGTTTATTTAACTTTATTTTATGTGCATTGGTGTGAAGGTGTCAGATCTCTGGAACTGGATTTTCAGACAGTTGTGAGCTGCCATGTGGGTGCTGGGAATTGAACCCGGGTCCCCTGGAAGAGAAGTCAATGCTCTTAACCGCTGAGCCATCTCTCCAGCCCAACACTCATGTCTTTTTTTCCTCATGACCCATAGAGTCCAATTTCTGTTGCCTATACACTCCTGGATGTGGAGAATTTTCCATATACCCTGGAGCAGAGCCAGTCTACCAGATACCACACCCTTAAAAAAAATAACAAACTGTCTCTCTCTCCCTCAGAGGCCACCCACTACCCACAGCTGCTCAGTTAGGGGCAGGCCTCATGAACCCTTATACCAGACTATCGATTGACTTGCTCTCATGCAAGTTCTGCACGGCAACCCCAGGAGCCTAGAGGCCATGGGATCAGCAGTCCGGCAACCCTTTCACGTGCGGAAGGCACAGTCTCACTCTGTCCCTCCCTGATCTCTGACCTCTCTGAGGAGGAGTTATCTTTTGAAAAGAAAATTATGTTGGAGAGTTTACCCATGGGGAAGACCATTTAGACAAGGTAGAGGCTTCGGAAGCAATACTCGCCACTTTGAAGATGCTTAGCCAAGAACAGTAGTGATACTTAGAAATGATTACGGTAACTTTCCATGCTGCACGCGTAGCCAGGCTGACCCAAACACCAGACCCAAACGCCAGCACTGTGTCGCAAAGCCGAGCAGGAGGGCTCCTCGGAAAAGGTCATCCCGTCTTGTTCTAATAGCTAAGAGTCTACTTTTAAAAAATGTATTTCCTGCTCGACATTGTCCTTGAACGAACAACTGATTATGGAATTTTAATTTAATATTACAGCATGCGTTGCCTTTCTGAATTTAAAAATCTATGACTTGCCTCTGAAATCTTTCAAGTTTTGCAGAAGAATAGTCTCAAAAATTAAGGTCATCCGTGGTAGTATTTATAATAAATTTACAATTTCTGAAAAAAACAGAATCAATATATACAATTAATATTGCAGATAAACGTCAGGATGACAAACTTCTACCATATAAACGAACCTTGTTTCACACATGAATGTGCTTTGTGGCAAAGGTTCAAAATCCTTTTTCTTCAACGGTAAGCAGATTGAATGAAATACAAAACGATGTGCCAGGACTTAAAGGTACAAGTGGTGCAGACTTCAAATTATTGATTGCTGACTGGGCTTACAGACATCAAACAATCCTTTTTTAGGCATCTGTATTAGTTCACTTCAATAAAGAGGAGATAGATCTCAGGAAAATTGAAAATGTGGGGACTCTTTGACTGGCCATCGTTGCTTTAGATTATTAAGGTTTGGGGTCCTTTTCTTCAGGTTATATACATAAAACAATACAAACAAAATGAAATCTCATTAACTTCACATTTTTCTTTTCCAGAATCTTGATTATGGCTTGAAACGTACCAAGATGTTTAATCAGAATGCAAACTCACTTCTAAACTTACGTTAGATGTGTGTATTTGGGCAGAATCCATAGGCTGTGGCACTCTTTGATGGAAATCCCAATAGGACGCGAGATCATTCCTGAGAGTCTCAGAATGCATTTATGTATCTCAAGGTTTAGCTTCAGACTGAGAGTGAGCCATTTGCTTTAATGCAGTATGAGCTCTTACGGCAGAGCCACCCCTTCCAAAAGAGATGGTCACATACAACTTCAAAACGAAGTCTATGGTCTTACACTTGAAATATGTTTTTTTTCCCCCTCTAACTTGGAAATGGAAAACACATCCATGTGTTAGAGAACTCTTTAGTTGGATCTCTTTCAGTTGCTAGTGACATAAACCAAATTCAAACCAGCCCAAGCCAAAAAGATAATTTATTGTCTTGGGTTATTGGAAAGTTCTAGTCAGGCTGGAAACTGGAGTTCAGGTGATGTCACTGGGAATCTGTCTGCTTCTCTCCGACTCTTGGCTGTACATCTTCTGCGATGGATCTATTCCCAAGCTGTCTGAGGCCATCTGGAGGACCCTGATGGTCACTATGCAGGCCTGGGGAGGTTCCCCCTCCACAGGTATTCCCAGGAAGAAAAAAACTGATTCAAACATCCTTGCAATTGCTTTTTGTCTTTTCCTGATGCCTACGCTCAGACCCAGAGTGGTACTTGAGAACTTATGCCCACAGCATGGTCATAGGTGCTGTCTATCTGCTTTGGTCCCCTCTACGCTTACTCTCAACCTTGTTCCTTCATTAGCCAGGCTCATACCCCTTTGCGACTCTGCATTTAGGACTCCACTCCATCTTTGTCTGCTCCTCTGCCTGTCTTTCTGCACCTGCTATCCACAATCACATTCAGAACTGATCCTTATTGACCCAGCCTTGGCCAATCACAGTGCCCAGAGAGGTGGAGTTTTCTGATGTCTCCAGGGCACGCTCAGTCTCCTGGGAACTGAATTATATCTTGCTTAGCATCTTGAGCACAACAGGATGAAGTGTACCCCAAAGTAGGTATTCTACCACACGCAAACAAGAAACGGACACCACACAGGCACAGAAAACACTATGTGCAATCAGGATTGCTCGGTTCTTGTCATTTTCTGGGAAGCCAGATTTCTGACTGAGCTACAAGGCACAAAGCCAGCTGAGTTGCATAGAATCTGAAACTCTTGCTGGGAACTAACGTGAAGGAAAGGAGGATTTGCTTCCTTCCACCTAGTGACATGGAATTCACATCACCACAAATCTGTTGCTAGCATGGAGTTCACTTGGTAGAGGCCCTCAGTATGGGTTCTTCAGGGGATGGGATTTGACCTGAAGAGAGGGAGGGTGGTACCAGGAAGAACAGCATTTCAGGCCCAGGAAACCTTATTAGGAGGAGGAAGAATCAACACAATGCTCTAACAATTGCTGGCCAAGCTTCCAAGGCCAGCACAAGAGGGAGAATTGAAGCAATTAGAAAGAAAACTGTCTCAATCTTTCTTTTTTTCCTGGCTGTGGAAATTTGGCCATTGCTACATTTTTGTCAGAGAAGAGGGTCTTGATTCCAGAGACCACACAAGGTTAAATGGTAGAAATTCTATTTATTTATTTATTTTTTAGACAGGACAGAGAAAAACCATAGCACCTGAATTCAATTGGGAAAATCTTTCTTCTCTTGCCTCTGTCCTTGTCTCACATGCAAACCACTCCCCCCATGTGCCCTCTCTTTGTTTTTTGAGTGGGAGGGAGAAATTTTATTTAAGCAGATTTGTTGACCAAGAACTGTAAGTACAGATGCATTTACTGCCTTGTGAGGTCTTAATAAATGCTTGTAGTAAGACATGGTAATTATTCAAGTATTTTTTTTTGAGAATTTACTAATACCAAAATCAGAATCAAGTACAGTTCCAAGAATTGGCTCTCTTGCCCTTTTCCCATTAAGCCTTCTCCCCAAATGTCTGTATACATTCTTAGCATTAAACACTTCCTTTTAATATTAAATAGCATTAAAATTTTGCCTTGCAAGCCAAGGTATTATGAGCTTATGTGAAAGTAAGATGGGTAGAGGTGCCTGCAGACATCTGAAGCCCAAAAAACAGACCACAAATGAACATAAATTAGATGGACCTTAGTTTGTGTTTTAGCACCGTTATTTATGAACTATTCAATTCTGGGAATGTTTCTTCATGTCCTTAACTGCTGTGGAATAATGCTCTTGTACACTGTAAAGATTTGTCACTCATTTGGTTTAATTAAAAGCTGATTGGCCAGTAGCCAGGCAGGAAGTAGAGGAAAGGCGACCAAACTAGGAGAATTCTGGGAAGAGGAAAGGCAGAGATGGAGTCTTAATCTAGAAGCAGAAGAAGCAAGATGATCACGCCTAACTGAGAAAAGGTACCAAGCCATGTGGTTAAACACAGACAAGAATTATTATGGGTTAATTTAAGCTGTAAGAGCTAGTTAATAATAAACCTGAGCTAATAGGCCAAACAGCTTATAATTAATATAATCATCTGTGTGTTTATCTGGGACTGAATGGCTGCAGGACCAGGTGGGACAGAAACTTCCATCTATACTTAACTCTCAGTTTTAAAATCAAGATAGAGTCAGTGTAGGTTGTGTGTGTGTGTGTTACACATTAAAGGAATAACTAAAAAAAAAAAGAGCTTGACAGTACCCATATTACCTTAAAAGCAACAGAACAACCCTCAGTGTTGGTGTCAGTCTTGAGGCACACACTGTCACAACTGTGATGGGGCATGATCTGCGCATCTGTTCCTGCCCCTCCCTGTCAAGGCCCTTGTAGTTGTTCCTCTCTGTTGTTGTGATACACAGTCTGACCAGAGGCAGCTGAAGGGAGAAAGTTTTTCTTCTAGCTTACAATTCCAGAGGGACAGAATCCTTCATATCCTTCATGGTGGGGAAGTCATAGCACAGAAGAAGGAGCAGGTAGCAGAGAAGCTAGACTGTAAACCCTCAAAGCTCACTCCCAAGGAAGGACTTCCTCCAGCAAGGCTCCATCTCCTAAAGGTTCTGAAACCCCTATCCCAAAACAGCTCTACTAACTGGGGACTTCTTGCTCAAATACATAAACTTATGTGGGGTAGGACGTTTCTCATTTAAAACATCACAAAAATGTTGGCATTAATACGGTTTGAAAGGTACTATCATGACACTGATCATACCACCAAAGAAATAACCTTTAGTGTTTTGAGCCTCCTATTATTTGCAGAAAGGAAAAAGAACATTGGAATCCTTTCTCATAAAACCCTGAACATCTAACATCACAAGTGTTTGACAATAAAGTAGAATGGAGGAAAATGTTAGTATGATGCCACCATTGAGCCCAGTACTTGGCACAACCATTCTCTTGTTGCCAGGTGAGGAGGGCCTGCTTGTTTGTCCTGGCCACCTGGCTAGCTTAGCCCCAAAATAATCACACAGAAATTGTATTCATTAAAAACACTGCTTCGTCCATTAGCTCTAGCTTCTTATTGGCTAACTCTTATATTAATTTAACCCATTTCTATTAATTTGTATATTGCCATGTGGCAGTGGCTTACCAGCAAAGATTCTAACCGGCATCTGTCTCAGGCGGAGGATCCATGGCATCTCTCTCTCTCTCTGCTTTCTTCCTCCCAGAATTCAGTTCTGTCTTCTCCACCTACCTAAGTTCTGGCCTATCAGGCCAAGGCAGTTTCTTTATTCATTAACCAATACAAGCAACACATAGAGAGAAGGACCTCTTACACCATTCTCTTACTCAAGGGTAGATTTTTGGCTACGATTTTTTTCTCCACTTCTTTCTTAGAAAAGACAGAGTGACCCCCAAACTTGCTATGTATGTCTTAGTTACTGTTCTATTGGACCAAGACAACTAATAAAAGAAAGTATTTAATTGGGAATTCACTTACAGTTTCAGACGGCTCACCCACAGCCATCGTGGCAGGGAGTGCGGTGACAGGCAGGCGGCCATAGCACTGGAACAATAGCTAAGAGCTTACATATGATCTAAAAGATGGAGGCAGAAAGAAAGCTAAACTGGACCTGCCACGGGCTTTTGAAATCCCAAAGGCCAGTCCCAGTGACACACTGCTTCCAACAAGGCCACACCTCCTAATCCTTCCTAAACAGTCCACCACCTGGGAACCAAACAGTTAAGTATATGAGCCTATAGGGGCCATTCTCATTCAGATCACAACATTCCATCCCTGGCCCCATGGCTTGAGCCTAGATCTTAATGCAAACTGAATCCAGTCCAACTTCAGAAATGTTCATAGTCTTTCACAGTCTCAACACTGTTTCAAAGTCCAAAGTCTGTTCTGAGGCTCAAGGCAATTTCTTAACTGCTGCTCCTATAAAATAAAAAAAAAAAACAAATTAACTTCCAACGTATATAGCACAGAATATACATCTCCATTCCAGAAGGGAGAAAAGGGTGTGCATAGTGAGAAATACTGGACCAAAGCAAGACCAAAACACAACAAGGCACAGTCCAAATTCTACCACTCTGTGTCTGATGTCACAGGACTCTTTGGATCTCTCACTCCAGCTCTGTTGACTGCAATACAGTTCTCTCTCTTGGGCCATTTTCATACTCTGTCTCCAGTTCTCCTTGACAGGTTTTCCAAGGTTCTAGAATGTTCAACATGGGGTCTCCAATGCAACACAGGCAATGATGTCCCCAAGTCTCACGTGGGGAGTCCCCATCACATGCCTGGCCTCAGCAGTTTTCCTTAACCACAGAGGAATTTCCACAACCCCTTTAGTTCTGTATCCTTGACGTTAAAGACAGAACCACAAGGGTGAATCAGCCAAGTTCTGCTTCCCTGGGATGAAACCTGCCATACTCCTTGAGTTACATTCGATAGGATTTGACTTATTGATGGTTTCCTTGGTTGAATGAGATTTGCTTTGTACAAGTTGAAAGTTTAACTGGGTAGGGTCTTGCTCTGAGGGAAACATTCTCTCTATCCTATTTCTCCTTAAACTTCTCATCTCTTTGAGCACAAGATTTGTCTCTCCCATCAAATTTCCTGGTGTGCCTTTCTTCTTCAAACTCCACTTTGTATTTGTTTCCCCTGCTTGCTCCTTTTCATTATAGATCTACATAAGGTTGATCACTAATAACCACATGACACAGTCAATACTAGGTTGTCTTGAAATCTCTTTTGTCAATGATATTAGTCCAGAACTCTTCAATATAGCTTCAGGCAGATTCTTAGGTGAAGGGTAAAAGGCAACCACATTCTTTGCTGAAATACAAGAATTGACTCTAGGCCACTTGATAATATTGTTCCTCTTTGAAATCTCTTGAGTGGGGCTACCCACTCTGTGGGTGCTCAAAATCCACACTGTGCTCAGCACTGTTCTCTTCCAAGTTCTTACTTGTATGGTTTGTTAAGTTCAATTTACTACATTTAACTTCTTTTCTAATCCAAAGACCTAACGTCTTCCACATTCCTCCAAACACCACCAATGTCAGGCCTGTTACAGAAATACTCCAGTCCCTGGTATCAACTTCTGTCTTAGTTAGGGTTAATATTGCTGTGATGAAACATGATGACCAAATCAGCTTATACAAGAAAGCATTTAATTGGGGTTTTGCTTACATTTTCAGAGGGTGAGTCTATGACCATCATAGCAGAGAATACGGGAACAGGCCACAATGGCAGGCATGGCATCAAAGCTGTAGCTGAGATCTCTCATCTAATCTACAAGATGGAGGCAGAAAGAGAGACAGGGCCTGCCCTAGGTTTTTGAAATCTCAAAGCTCACCCTTAGTGACACACCTCCTCCAACCAGGCCACACCTCCTAAACTTTCCCAAACAGTTGCCCTAATTGGGGATCAAGTGTTTAAATATATGAGCCTACGGGAGGCCTTCTCATTGAGACCATCATGGTTGGGCAAAGATGAGCCTGAAGTCTTGATGTGGGAAATCCTTCTGTATATGTTTTGCTTTTATTGGTTAATGAATGAAGAAACTGCTTTGAGCCTATAGCAGGGCAGAACAGAGCTAGGCCAGGAAAACTAAATTGAATGCTGGGAGAAAGAAAGTGGAGTTTGGAGAAGCCATGTAGCCCTGTGGGAGAAAGATGCTGGATGGAACCTTGCCAGTAAGCCACAACCATATGGCAATACACAGATTAATAGAAATGGGTTAAATTAAGATGTAAGAGCTAGCCAATAAGAAGCTAGAGCTAATAGGTCAAGCAGTGATTTAATTAATACAGTTTCTGAGTGATTATTTTGTGGTCTGGGCAGCTGGAAACAAATGAGTGGCCTCCTTACTGCAAAGTGTGACCCTTACCTCTACCTTCTGAGTCTGTGGATTATAGACATATTCTCACCACACTCAGCTTTTGTGGTTTGAGCCCAGGCCTGTGTGCATGCTAGGAAACCTAACAACTAAGCTACATTTTGTTGTAGGAGGCCTCTAGTTTATTCCCGGCTACCCAGAACCGAAATATTTGCACAGAAACCATATATTATTTGCAATACTGTTTGGCCAATAGCTTAAGCATACTTCTGGCTAACTCTTAAATTAACCCATCTTCATTAACCTGTGTATTGCCACGAGGCTGTGGCTTACTGGGTAAAGTTCTGGCTACATGGCTTCTCTCCGACTCTGCCTTCTTTCTCCCAGCATTCAGTTTATTTTCCCCCACCTACCTCTATTCTACCCTATCACAGGCCAAGGCAGATTCTTTATTCATTAACCAATGGTATTCATAGCATGCAGAGGGGAAACCCACATCAATGTTCCCCTGTTCCTGAATATCTGTATCTTAAAATGCATTTCAAATACCTCCTGTCCTCCTCCTGCGGGGTTCATGCTTATCCTCTCTGTGTCATTGCAGTTACAGCGTATGTGCTGCTGAAGGGAGCCCTTCTTTAAAAAATTATATTTTTAGTTCTCAAGAGTATAATTACATCATTTACTTCTTCCCTTTCCTCCCTTCAGACATGCCTATGTACCCCTCGTTGGTCTCTTTCAAACTCATGATCTCTTTCTCCATTAATTGTTGTTACATAAATATACATATGTACATATTTATATGTTTATGTGTGTACACACACAGAGATTAAATCAATCAATATGTATAATGTTGTAAATGTGTTTTCAGAGCTATCATTTGGTATTAGAAAACCAATTGTGTGTTCTGGGTTGCTATGTCTATAAAGTAATATAAATATTCCCTTTAGGTCATGTTTAAGAAGATACATAATTTGGTATTGCATCTTTTAAAAAAGATTTGTTTGTTTATTATGTATACAGTGTTCTGCTTGTTTGTCTGCCTACAGTCCAGAAGAGGGCACCAGATCTCATTACGTATGGTTGTGAGCCACCATATGGTTGCTAGGAACTGAATTCAGGACCTCGGGAAGAGCAGTCAGTGCTTTTAACAACTGAGCCAGTTCTCCAAGCCCAGTATTGTATCTCTTTAAAATATAATCCCACCTGTTGGAATCTTGACTCTCAAACTGATTTTCTTTTAACAAAAGAGCTAAAATATTCTTCAAAAGAAGAATGTATGTGGAAACAGAAGTCAGAACAGAATTTCTGGTCATCTGCATAGTGACTAAGTTTTACTGTATCTTGTTTTTATAGCTAAATAATTCAATATTAATTTAATTTAAGTCTAAAATTAAAAATAAGTATTTGGGAGGCAGAATTTTACCCACTGTCATATGGGAGACAAGCCACATGATTGTCATAGTCTCCTGTCATTTGAATTTACTTTCAAATGCATCTGTATGAAGCCTAGGCATCACACAGAGAGATAGCTTGCTGAAGAACAACATTAAGAAACATCTCCCTCTACAGAAGGAAGTAAACTACAGGATACAGCAATGGCACTTGAGATACTTTGGCAGTGGTGGAGCATGCCTTTAATCCCAGCACTCAGGAGGCAGAGGCAGGTGGGTCTCTGTGAGTTCGAGGCCAGCCTGGTCTACAGAACTAGTTCCAGGACAGGCTCCAAAGCTACAGAGAAACCCTGTCTCTAAAAACCAAAAAAATAAAAAATAAAAATAAAAAAGAGAGACTCTGGCCATGTTATGAGAATGAATGACGGTAGCGGGTACCTGAAGACAGCACTGCTTGGAGGAGTGCACGGGATAAGGCAAAGAGGAAGGCCCAACAAACTCTGGACAGACAGCATGAAGGAAGACTGTGGGACCCTGAGTGACAGTAACACAAGCATCTGGGACTGCCCAGGACAGGAACAACTGGAGAACCGCCATAAACCGGCTGCCCACGCAAGCTTAAGCATGGCTGGGGCATAAACGATGATGTATCTGTGTGCCTCCTACTGGATGCTGACCACAATTTACTGAGAGAGCTGAACAAAATGCAGTCCTTCTATTTATTGCATTCTGAGCAACATTTAGGCACAGAAGTCTAGAAAAAGAGCAGCATTAAGCAGGAACAACAGAGCATAGACCACACTATAATTTCCACTACCATGAAAATTGACAGAATAATATTTAAAAATCAGAAAACCATGCTAGATTTTAGATTTTGTGAGATTAAGCTAACAAGCCTGTGCACAAGATACACGCTTATTCCACAATTAAATACTGATTTCCTGAGTTAAATTTGCCTATGGTCTTTGGTTCTGCCTATCCTGGGCATATAACTTTTCCCCAATGGACAAAGAAATTGTATGCTTTCTTCTTAGCTTAAAAAGAAAATCAAAATCAGGGACTTTTGAGTCTAAGATGCTCCAGGTTTGTCACTTTGCACACCAAACCTCACTTTGTTGCTTTAGTCATTGTTTTTTGATCTATAAACAGGACGCTCATACCCTGTCCCCCAAAGTGACCCTCAGCCTAGCAGAATGCTCACCTAGACCAGCTTCATGCCTTTTGGTGCTCTTGGCTGGATGGAAGCTGAGTGGTCTGTTACCAAGAACTCAGTAGCTGCCTGAACAGAAATCCATACTACGGTTTAAGACACAAATTATATTTTGCTGAACATTGTTGACCCTAACATAGTTAAATACACCTCAGAAATGGAAAGGGCTTATTGGCCTAATAAACTGGGAACACCACATTAAACTAAACGAATCAGATGTTGCGGTTGCTCCAACATTTCAGAACGTTTAATAAGCCAATGCTCATCGCGCACCTCCCAGAGGTGCTGAGATGATGCCGTTTCCCACCCGATTTCTGCATGGAGTTATCCTTGTGTTTACAAAGAAGGCATGGGAAAACCTGGAAGATGAACGAGGTTTTCCTTAGGCCACAGCCTTTTTGAAAAGCACTTCTTAAAGACATAATCTTTATAAAGTTCCTTAGGCTGACGTGCCTTAAACTGCAGAACAGTAAAGCACCAAATACACCCCCTCACGTGTTGTCTGGGGAGGCTTCCTGGAATTCTGCTTCCTCCACAGGAAGGTCTTGAGGCGTCTTCACTGTAATGAGTTAATTACAGCTTGTCAGGGCATTTCACAAGCTCTAGAGACAGCGGTAGAACATACACCAACATGGGACTTGAGAACTAGACAAGAGTGTGAATTTTTGGAGCCTTTCTTGCATAATTTAGAGATGATGAGAACTTTTTTTTGGATGGAATAAAATGAAATTGTTAACTGCAGAGCAGAGGTCGGGCCGGGCAGATATATGGCTCTGGAGAATGTGCTGATTGTGATTTGTGTTTGATGGTAGCTGAAGAGTTTGAGCTGCTTGCTAATGAGATCAAGCACCGTTACATATATTATTGGCGTCTTCAGAAACTGCACATTCATTTGGAAATATCTTTATGCTACATTTGTTCAGAGCATTGTCTCTCCACTGACGGGATCCACCTGCACATTACATTTTCCCTGTAATAGACTACAGATCGTGTGGAGAACTATTTCTCTGTGTCTCTTTGTCTGAATTTGGAAGACGTACATTTTGAGTTCCATTTTCTTCTGAAAACGAGTTGTTGACAAATAAGACTGTCACAGCGATTGTAGGACTGAATTACTCTCCTGATTTCCTAATTCGTTGCTTGAATTGTAATGTCTCGAAATAAGTACAGCCTCTCTAAAATATTTTGTCATCTCACACTGTTTGAAAGATAAATGGTCTTTGGTGTGATGGTTGCTGGAATTCTTTGTCAGAACGGAAGTCTTAACATCAGATTCTATACCTAAAAGGATGTAGGCGGCAGGGCCGTCTGTGTTAGGGGATGTTTTCCTAACGCAGTAGTAGAATTCCAGAGTTGACTCCTAAGTGAAAGAGAAGGTTTTACTCCAAATTAAAGAGCAAAGTCATGTGTTTGAAAGGGAACAGGGAGTGAGGTCAACTGTTAATGGGATGCTTCCTTTTGGATATTCCAGAGGTGCTGAACATCTGTACTTACATTTTTAATTTCTTGAAGAATGGCTATAATGCTTTCTACAGCGGCTACATCAATTTTCAACGTGTTCATTGAAACATTATTCGCAGTCATTAAGATATGAAAACAGGGCCTGGAGAGCTAGCTCTGCTGATAAAGCCTTTGTCACACAAGCATGGAGATCCATCCAGGTTCAACCACCAAAACCCGTGGAAATGTTGGACATGGCAGCACATTTTAAACCTTACTACTGCAGAGGCAGAGACAGGAAGATCACTCGGGCTCACTGGCCGGCCAACCCAGGCTTATCTGTGAGCCCCAGTTCATAGTGAGAGAGAAACAAATTGCCATTTGTGTCAATATACAGAACCTGGAGGCAATTATGAATGAAATAAGGCTGACACACACACACACACAAAAGGAAGCAGATGCAATATTGGTTGGAGGGGTAAGAGGCGTGAAAACGGGGACTGTTGGTCAGAGTACCAAGTGTCAGTTATCCAGGACACGTAAGTTCTGGATGCCTAATTTGCAGCTCTCTGACTATAGTAACAGTGCTACGTCATACACTTCCGTGTTGAGAAGGTAGTTTCAAGTCTTCTTAACACAAGAAAGGAAAACGTGGCATGATAGCTATATTAATTAGCTCGTTGCGGTAATCATTTCATAATATGTACACACATAAACCATCATGCTGTTCCCATTACACACACGCTATTTGTATTTGTCAAATAAACAATGCGGCTAGGGTTATGGACTATGGGATTAGGGTTCAAATCTATGGGGAAGCTTTTGATAAATCAGACAGTTGTCAATTATGAATAGAAAGGAAGAGATCCCTAATATTTCATAAACACCATTTTTCTATAAATTGAATATGAAACAAGAGGGGGAAATGAAGCTGTAAAGAGGGACCACTGGATGTTGAATTCTTTCCACATACATGTGCATGTTGCTACATGCTCACACATGTGTGGCTTCAGTGTGTGCGTTACCAGAAGACAACCAAGCTACGGTTTCTCAGGTGCTACTGTTTCTCAGGTGCTTCTCACTTTTTAAAAACATATTTCTCTTCTTGTCCTGGAAATCATCAAGTTGACCAGGCTAGCCAGTGAACCCCTCCCTGTGTCTGCCTCCTCAGGGCAGGGTTTCAGGCACAAACCCCCATACCTGGGGCTCTTTTTACAGTATGAATGCTAGGGACCTGACTCGGGTCCTTATGCTTACAAGGCAAGCACTCTGCCAACCAAGCCACCCTTCCCCAGCACCGTTTGCTGAGTTTTTAGGCACAGAGAGGTCCTACTGTTTATAATCACGGTTTCTTCATTCTTTGGCTGCTGCTCCGCATGTAGATTAGCAATGGTTATTGCTCCAGGGAAAAACAGAATCTATAGATTGGACTTAATTTTCTGCCTAGAATTTTGTATATTATTGTTGTGTGCTTAGATTTTTTTCCTTCTTGCTACTTCTCATTTGAAAGGCTTTCACTCACTGTGCCTATGAGGGATGCTATCAAGGCTCAATGCTGGTGAAGTTTCAGGGAAAAAGTGAGAAAATTATTTAAAGGACTGCTTTTTGATAATGGCTGTGTTTTGACAGTTTTTGACAGGCAATTTGGAATAATGCAACCTCCTGGATTACAGCCAACCTCTGAAATGGGCTGTAATTTAGAATGATGGCAGCTTCTGTGACCTCTATATTGAAGAGTCACTGGAATTAAAACAGAAAAAAAAAAATCTCCAAACAATTTAGGTCTATATCTGAAAACCTAGTTAAAATGTTCTGGTATGGAACCATTTTATTTTTCATTTTTTATTTTTATCTTTTTTGAAAGTTTTTTTCTCATCCAGAGCTCAATACCAAATACTTATCCTAAAGTGGGGAAGACTTTTTTTCTCTGCCTTTTGGTGTGATAAAAACTGAATTCTACTCCCAAGCAGATTCTGGTATTCTTATGAGCCCGCTGTGGGTGTATCTGCCCCTTCTGGGTCCTGGATGAAATTAGAGCCACTGAGTGTTGGTAGCTAAATCATGTTGTCCTCCATCTGAAGACAAAGCTCTGAGCTATCACAGCAATCCTAAACTTTCTCTTCTCACACAAATGTGCTGTCTCAGGCCTTGAATCTGGTCCTTAAGGCTATTTTGGAAAAGTAGATTCGATTACTCCTTTAATTCCGAGAGTTAAATGCTTTTTAAAGAGTTGTGTAACTTAAATATGAGTTGGGTGTACAGGGTAGGGTTTTTAACCGAACCACAATTCTCCAAACATACCGATATATTCCAAAATTGCCAGTTGCAGGCCATAAAATATTTACATTACAGAGTTAATAATGTATGTTTAGTAAGAAACGATGAAATATTTACGGTTTTTCTAAAGATACTGTATGGGTTTTTCCCTCTCCCACAGCCATTTTTCTCGAGGTAGGCAAATGGGCGGCTTCCAGAGCTGTGGGGCAGCTCAGAAGCATCTGTAAGGGAGAGGGATGCTCTAAGGCAGTTAGTGAGGAGAAACAGCAATCGCCTGAAGGCAGACACAGAAACACATTTCCTGAGACTGAAATGCTGGGGAGGAATTAGCAATCTACGTGGGGATCTTCAGCATTAACTGGAAGCTTGGCCTGCCTCTGGCACTGGTTTTTGCCAAACTTCTTCTGTGGGACTGTGGAGATTCCCCGACTGTGGTGCAAGCTTCTGAATAAATTCTTTAACCTTCCTTCTCTATGTTAACTTTGACCTTGGCCATGCTACCAGATCTTTGCTACACATTCTTGGGGGGTTTTCAATAGATTTATATACAGGAAACCTTAGTACCACCCATACATCCTGAGAGGTTAAATCCCATGCAGTGCCTGGCCACCTTCTTTCTTGTAATGGGTTACAGATCACAGGAACCCAGGGTTTGGAAGAAGTGCAGGATGAAAAATGACTTTCCATAACATCCTTCTAATTCCTGGAATCCATGGGTGGCCCATCACCTTATACAGCAAAAAGGAAGTTACAGATACAATTAGGGATTCTGGTGTTGCGTGATATTTGTTTACACTGTGTTGCTGTGATTGGTTTAATAAAATGCTGAATGGCCAATAGCTAGTCAGGAGAGGTTAGGCAGGACTTCTGGCAGAGAGGGGAACTCAAAGGATGAATCTAGGTATGGGTTTTGTTAGCATGATTTGGAGCAAGTCGGTTACATGGTACTGAGACAAGATAAAGACCCATGTGACAGAGCACAGATTAATAGAAACTGGTTAGTTTAAGTTATAAGAGCTAGTTGGAAACAAGCCTAAGCTAAGGCCAAGGTTCCATAATTAATAATGTCTCCATGTCATTATTTGGAGGCTGGTAGTTCAAAGAAAGTCCAACAAGAAAATCCTACTACATTCTGGGGTGGGAATATCGTTCTGAAACACCTTAGAGGACCCTAAATGTGAGCAAAGTGTTCTCGTAAGAGGGAGACAGGGAAGAGAACACAAAGTAACAGTGGAAACAAAGATACCATCCTATTGGCTAGAAATATGGTGCCAGAAAACATAAATGAGGTTGTGAAGAGGTAAAAGAGATTCTGTTCCACAAGGAACAAGCAGATCAGAATGCTTTGTCCTCCCTCTCTCCCTCCCTCCTTCCTTCCCTCCTCATCTCCCTCTTTCCATCCCTCCTTCCCCCTCCCTTTCTCCATCTTCCTTTATTTCTTCACGCACTGGAGATTAAATCTAGGACCTCACACATGTTCTGTATGCACCTGGTGTAGGAGGTGCTTCTTCATTTGTATTGCTTTCATTGGTTGAATAAAGAAAACTGCCTTGGCCTTTTGATAGGGCAGAAATCAGGTAGGCTGAGTAGACAGAACCGAATGCTGGGAGGAAGGGAAGTGTGGCAGATGCGATGCTTCTCCGGCCCAAGATGGACACTGGTTAGACTCATGCCACATCCTCATAGTGAATACAGATTATTAGAAATGGGCTGAATCAAGATGTAAGAGTTGGCCAAGAAGAGGCTAGAACTAATGGGCCAGGCAGAGTTTAAATGAATTATTTAACTCATTTAAATCGCTGTGCAATTATTTCGGCAGCTGGGACGAAGGACGCAGCCCATGCGCCTCTTACTAATGCGCCCTACCCGCGAGCTTCATCCTCAACCCCTGAGTTCTCTGACCACCCAGGGAAACTGGGCTTGGATTTCTGACCTCTGGCACGACAAGAGGAATTGTGTATGTTACTCCAAGTCAAAATGCATTTGTGACTTTGTGAAAGCAGGCATCACTGCCCCCAATGCGTCAACTCCAACATCCCTTCGTTGCTAAACACAACTATTTAAGGCTCTAAGACCTAATCTAGTTCCAGTGGTTTATAGATGCTGTGGCCCCCTCTTTCCATCCACCTTGAGGACCTCCCCAACAGTCATATTCCTTTGACGATCCTATAGTTGCCAGAAGGAGTAAGGCAAAGGAGAGGGCTTGTGGCTGATAATTGCATCCTTCCAAATCGGACCATAAGCCACAAGAATTCATTGCCTTCCTCCTGAGTGCTCAGCATTCTGCTAGCTCCCAAGGGGCACCGAGGGAAGAGAGGTGGTCACTCCCTGCTCTCCAGCTAGGCAGAGACCTTCCAGTGATGACATGCTCTCTTACTTTGCACTTCCAGGAATGTCAAAGCTGAGGCTTCCCTGCCACAAAGGACTGCCTACCTCAGGGAAGGAACGGATGCATCATCGCTGTTTAAGGGACTAGATGATGTCAAAGCATGGCCTTACCACTCCTACCCTGATCAGAGGAGCTGAACATCAAGTCATCTCCCCTGTTTTAGAAACCTGAGCATACCAGTTGTATCCCAAGATTGGTGAGACTGTAGGTGCACGTTGGGGGCGGGGAGAATCTGTATATTTCATCAGGATTTGTTCCTATCAGAACACCTCAGTGAAAGGACAGGAGGTGGGATAGTATCTCGTTTCTGTGGCAACAGGTCTGCTTCTTCCCAAGCACCATCAGGTATTTTCAGGCCTACCAGGCAGGTAGCATGTAAATGCCTGCTGGGGGTTGCGGGGAGACACCAGTAAAAATTCTTGGGATCAGACACAAATGAACCTAGGAGCAACAGCATGACTGTGGTCAGGTAGCATGGATATGGCATCTCCTGCTGACCTCACTGGCTGTCCCTTGGGATGGCTGCTTGGGACTGCTAAACAGAAAGCATCAGGAGACACACTTCACTCCTCTGTGTGGGCCTGGGACCCAGAGAGAAAACTGCGCACTCAATGAAGCATGTACCTGCCTCCATTTTGGGGCATACTTATCTCAGGAAAAGAACCTCTTTTGTTTTCCTAGGTAATTCCATCTATAAAAATAGGATATTTTTACAAAGTCATAACTTAACCTAAAGTGCAAGGTAACTTCAAAGATGGATTGCCATGCTATGTTTGGAATACACACTGAAAATTATTTGTTGTTGGTCAGACATTCAAGTTTAATGGAACATGGTATATTTTTACTTAACGTATCTTGCAACTCTATTTATAGATCCAAAAACAGGCCTTAAAGGTTATTCTATTACTTAGGTTTTAAAAGGGTATTATCAAGATGCCCATATACTAAATACAGTACTAATTTCCAGCCATTTCTTGTTATTCAAACAAATATTCAAATGTTGGTTGATTTCAAAAAAAGCTGTTGTCCCTACCAAGGTTTACATTCATCCATTTCTCTTTACTCATTCAATACCGAATCATCGACCTTGAATGCTTACTGTTTGCTTGCCTGACCCTTCTAGAGGCGGCACTCAGTGGGGTGCCTAAAATCCGTGGACCCAGCCTAGCACTGGACTGCAGTTCCTGGCTTTATTTCAGGACATTGTGTATATAGCTCACTGTCTGATCTGCAAAGATCTATTAGATATGGCGCCTGCCTCCCAAGAGAAGATAAAGTACACTAGATTAGCTTACATATCTTAACATTTCCCCAGACCTCTTCAGTCAGTCCCGTGGGCTTTGAATCACTGCCTGCATTCGGACTGTCCCTGTCCCTCACTGCTCATCTCTCCCTTACTGCTCTCCTTCAGTATGGTATGCCTGAAGGGCCTCTGCCTTTCCTTGTGGAGATCTGCCAGTCAGGGCCCCTCCTCCATCCTGCTCCTCTTCTGAACCCTAACAAGTTTGGACCTTGACAGTGAGATAGACACCCTTCCCCTATTTTTCCTCAACTCTTATCTCTCTTTTTTTCCTTATTGTTTCGTATTGATATCTACTAACCAAGAGGAGATAACGCAAAGTCTTCAGTGCTCCAGAAAGGTCTTGAGATATGGTTCTACTTTTAGGTTTTTCCATATCGCTCGTAGTCTTTAATTTCATATCTCCCCTTGTGATTGTGAAATAAGTTTTATGAGTACTCCGAGTATCTTTCTGCATGTACTAAAGTGTGAGGGGCAAACTACCATGGAAAGACTGCAATGTCTCCAAAGCTTTCTATAACTCAATCCTCAAACATCATGTATGTTATTTCGCATGGCTAAAGGGATTTTGAGGATGTGACTAAGGGTTTACAGATGAGGAGATTGTGCTGAATTACAGGACACATTCAAGAGAGTCATGAGTTGTGGGATAGAAGAAAACTTGAAGGATATTACTTTGTTGTCTCCAAAGAAGAAACCAGATACCAATGAGTGTGGGCAGCTTTTACAAACTGGGCACAGAAAGAAAACGTAGTGTCTCTCAAAGTCCCCAGAAGTACTGTAAACACTTTTGCTCACTGATGTGGAATAATGCTCTTGTACACCATAAAGATTTGTCACTTGTGTTGGTTTTAATGAAATGCAGATTGGCCAGTAGCAAGGCAGGAAGTATAGGTGGGGAAACCAGACTAGGAGAGTTCTGGGAAGAGGAAAGGCAGAGAGTCAGTCACCAGCCAGACACAGAGGAAGCAAGATGAGAATGCCTCACTGTCAAAAGGTAACAAGCCACATGGCTAAACATAGATAAGAATTATGGGTTAATTTAAGCTGTAAAAGCTAGTTAATAGTAAGCCTGATCAATAGGCCGAACAGTTTATAGTTAATATAAGCCTCTGTGGGTTTCTTTTGGACTGAATGGCTGTGGGACCGGGCAGGACAGAAACTTCCACCTACAGCTCACTAGGGCAGACTTCCTATCAGACTTCAAGGACTGTGGTGCCACACAGCACAGTCCTTGGTACGGACATTAAAGTGTGTGATGATTTGTTATAGTCCCAATAAAATGTCAACACCCGGTAGCAGGTGCTGAGCCATTAGAACTGACCCAGAGAAGGATCCCTATGGGTTTTGCTAAGCAGGTGACAATTGGTGACAGGATTGGGTGTAGAGGCTCTGGAAGTGAAAGAACAGAAGCAGTGTCAGCATTGGAAAGAGCGGACAGTGATTATTTACAATACCTGCATGACTATTTCCATGAATTTCTATGATATACATGCTTGAATACAATTAAATTTAAGGGCTATAAAGGAGAATCCTGGCTTGGATCTTGATTTTTTTTCTTCCCTGAGGTCTTGATATTAACCTTTAACCACAGTGGCAGAGGCAATGAAATTAATAAATTGTACAGTTCTTGCCCATGTGCATCACAATCTGAAATTTCCATCTATAAGTAGTGAGTCTCTAGTTCCTCTTCTTCTCTCCTGTTGCTTCCCTTTCATTTACTTTGCATCTTTGATTCCCATTTGAAAACGGTGAATAAAAAAGAGTCAATGACTCTCCTCAGGGCTCCACAGCTGGTTATCAGCCAATGGGAACCCTGGATCTAGGTCAGTGTATGTCAGCTAGTCCACCATGACAGATTGTTACTCCACCTAGGAAGCAGAAGGTTTTTGTTATTTTCTTCCAACTTAAAATGCAATCATTTCTCCATATAAGTCTTTAGAATCTGCCTCCAAATTTTGAATAACATCCAAAACCCTTGCATTGCCTTTGGAGGCTCTGCATGATTGAAACCAGTGCCTTTGGAGGCTCTGCACGATTAAAAACAGTGCTTTTGGCCAAGTCCTTCTGTGCACAACCCCACTGACGTTTTCTCCATTCTGCAGCCTGCCCAGCCTGAAGAGCCGTTGGTGTGCCTACCCCACGTTAACGTGTTCAACTCGCACATTAACTGTGTTTGCACACAATGAATGGGTATGCGTAGTCACTTCTTTGTGGTCTCCGTGGAACTGGCTAGTATGGAAAGATCACTGTTTTCGCTCATTGTTGTGCCACAGAGATTGTCACACTAGGTCCCCAATAAACATTTGCTGAACGATGCCTGCAGCCGATCTTCACTGATGCACCCAAAGGCTCTATGCCACGTCTCAAGATGCACAAACGCGAGTCCATCTCATAAACCTTCCAAATAGTCTGCCAACCAAAACCTGGGGCAGAATGAAAGAAAGAAAAGGTGTTTGGTCAGTTACATAAAATATCACAGCGAGCTTAAAGGAAGTGAACACCTGTTTAGTGACCTCCGCGGTAACAAGCTTACACTGGAGCAAAGGATTTAAATCTCCGTATCAGCGCCTAGATGAGAGTACTGTTCCATTTGCCGTTAGAGCCTCATGGGTGGACTATCGTATTTTATGAGCAATAGCTTCTGTAAGTAAGATAAAAGACATCACAAAAGAAAATGAAAGCATTTAAAATACAACAATTACCGAAATAAAATCATCTCGAGGACTTTTTCTGACAAGTTCTCTCAGGCTTTATTAATTTCGTCTAAGATTATCACCATGAATCTCTTTTATGAGGGTTTGGATCCTGTAAGCACAGCCCTCGGATGTAGTCACTGGGGCCTAAACCACGGAGCCCAGTGTGGTCTCAGCTGGTTTCTGCTCTACTCCGAAGACTGCCCGGCGATGGTAAAGCTAAAGATTAGATTAGCAAACAGACTAGATTGAAAACACATATATACACAGTTTATAAACAGAAGGGCAAGTGCCAGATGAAGACTGTCTGGATCTCTCTGTCCTCCTAATGTTTTGCAATATTTCCATGCTTGTCTCAGACATTAAGCTCCCTTCATTTATTTTTTTCATCCCACTCAATTAACTGTGAGATTCTTGTGAGATTCTTAGATTTAGATTGGTTGTGTGTGTGTGCCCATTTGTTTAAATGTGAGCTAATTATTTCCTTTCACTGTCTCCAAGAGTTTTTGATATTCCATTATCAACAGCCTACAATGTCAAATAAAAGATGAGGTTTATGAGCCATGTACACTATGATAAAACATTCTGAGCTGTCTATAGCATCGTAGAGGGAAAATAATGGCAGTGTCTGGATTATATAATGTAATACTATTGTACTAAGGCCAATAAGGTCATTTTAAGCATTGAAAGCATGCAGTAATTTTATCCTGATAAATGAGCAACTTCGCAAAGTGTTTAAGAATAAATAGAATTTAGAGTTTATTCCATCTATTTATGTATAGGTAAATATGTACACTAAATTTTTAAATGATCCAGTGTCATTGTCATTCAGAGAAAGTAATAGCAATATTAAAATTTATCCCAACTTCCTCCATAGTCACTGTTCACTTAAATTAATAAAAAATCATTCATAGAAATTGCAATAACAACCTAGATAAGAGTACATCATGTGCTATAAATTTAGACTCACTCAATAATTAAGATTCAGTTGTTTACAACCAGAGAGATGGTTCAGCAGTTCAGGGCACTTGCTGCCAATGAAGACCTGAGTTTCATCCCTGGGACCCACATGCTAAAAGGGACATTCACATGTGTGTAGTGACTTGCCATTCCCCAGTAAGATGAAAAGAACATAATAGAACTTTAAAAAAATAAAATAGTCAGTTCTTTAGATAAGCAAAGGCAATACTAATACTGTTTTAAAAAACTATTACTTTTTATTTCTCTCTCTCTCTCTCTCTCTCTCTCTCTCTCTCTCTCTCTCTGTGTGTGTGTGTGTGTGTGTGTGTGTGTGTATGCATACACCTACATGGTTAGGCCACAGTCAGAGTGTGAAGGTCAAAGAGTCAGTTTTATCCTTTATCATGTGAGTTCTGGGATAGAACTCAGATCATCAGGCTTGGAGGCAACACCTTTACCCTGTGAACCACCCTTTACCCTGTGAACCACCTATATTAATAATTTAAACAAGGAATCAGTAATAAGAAAAAAAACCTCTTTAATTTTTCTTCTACTCATTTATGTAATTGCAAACCACTAAATTTTGTTGTCATGGAAACTATGACTTGATAAATACTTGCTGCAAACTCCTTGCTTTATTTAACTTTACCCCCTTATGTATAGTACCTACCCAATAAGTAGTCATTAAATAAACAAATGAACTGCATATGACAGAGAATATGATTTCCAAGTGTCATTTAGTTTTTGTTTTCTGGGCCTGTCAGGCTGCCTTGTGGCAATAGGTACCACTTCTGTGCTGGGGGGGCGGGGCGGGTCCTGATTCAGATGATATAAAAATCCCTTTCTCCAGCCGTGCTACAGATTTTTTTCACCAAAGACTTTGATCTTTAATGACTCTTAAAGTGTTGGTGGAATTTTTCACGCACTTTGTTTCAGAGCCAATAAGAAAGTTTTCTGTTAATTAAACTCTTAATCAGTGATTAAGAACTGACTCTCTGGTGCCAGGCAATGGTGGCGCACACCTTTAATCCCAGCACTTGGGAGGCGGTGGCAGACAGATCTCTGAGTTCAAGTCCAGCCTGCTCTACAGAGTGAGTACCAGGACAGTCACGTTTAATGGAGAAACCCTGTCTCAAAAACAAACAAACAGAATTAACTGTTTGCAGTGGAGTATGGCTCACTGTCAGAGTACTTGTCCACCACTCATGTGACTGTAAATTCAAAAGTAACTGTGGCACACTTTTAAACCCAGTACTCTGGAGACAGAAGCAGGTGGATCTGAGGCTAGCCTTGTCTACATAGTGAGTTCCAGGACAGCTAGCACTACGCAGAGAGACCCTTCAAAAAATGGTAGAAAGAGGAAAGACTGTATAAGACTTTTAAATTATTTTTAAAGATTTCCTTCTGCTTGTTAATGAATTATGAGTATGCACATGCATAGGTATGTGCACAAGTACAGGTGCATGTGGAGACCAGGGCTGCTGCATTCCCTCTCAGCTGGAGTTATAGGTGGTTCTGAGCCACCCAGTGTGGGTGCTAGGGACAAAACTCGAGTCCACTGCAATAGCACTGAGCCACCTCTCAGTCCCCGGGTAATCCACTCCTCAAGCCCCTTTACGCCACTAGCGTGCTTTACTCTAATATTGAAAAACTGCGCTAGTTGTAAAACAAACATAGTAAAAAGCCTGTTTCCTACAGCTTGGTTTTTCTGGTCTGTTCTGGGTGGCGTGTCCTCTCAAGAGAGGCGCTGAAGTCATTGCCCCCATCACTGCAGAGTGACTGTACTTGAAACTGGGACATTTGCAGGTATGATGAGCTGAGATGAGGTCATCTTGGTGAGCTGGAGTCCCCTTACCTAAGATGACTGGTGTCCTTCAAAGGAGAAAAGAGGGAACACAAAGGCACACACGGGGGGGGGGCACTTCCAAATGACACCAGAGGAAGACGTGGGAGATCCATGTCCCAAGTGCCCCTTGCCAGCCAGCTCTGGTCTGCAGACCCCTGAGCTGTGGCAGAGCACAGTTCTCTTGTTCAGAGCCTTTCGTGTGGCGCTGTTCCAGAGTATAGCATAGGAAGCTAATACAAACCCTGAGAAACAAACACAACACTTCACAGTTCTTTCTGCTCTAGCTTTACACATCGGATACACAGCCGGTTAAATTCTGAAGGCAAGGTCCATTACCAGCAGTTTATTTCCTTGAGGCAGAGTCTTGCTCTGTAACCATGACTGACCTCAAGCTCCCAGATCTGTCTGACTCTGCCTCCCGAGTGCTGGGATTAAAGGTGTTGGTCATCAGCTCCTATCAAAACTGTGTTTCCTTCAGTCACATTTTATCTTAATTCATATTAAAATATAGGTTATATGTCTGAAGTTGTCTTCATAAGTATTAATTGATAACAAGCCGTTTTAGAGATGTCTAAACATCGTTTCTCTTGAGGTTTCAGAGACTGAAGAAGCTCCTAGATGAAGGAGACACACATCCTGACTCTGCTACTTCCTTCCTGCTCCTGGACAACAGAAGAGTTATCCAGCTTTCTCTGCCCAGTGGGCAACACAACAGCGAACTGTTCCCAGTGGGTTAATGAGTTGGTAGTGATGATTCGTTCCAGTGATAGCCATGGTGGTTGGCATACTGTGAGCACTGTGGTGTGAACGTTTGTGTCTCCCTCCCCACTTCATTGTCTGATCCTAACTCCTAAGCTGCTGCTACCAGACATGGGTCTCTGAAGAACCAATCAGATGACAAGGGCAGGGATCACGTGATTGAAATCTGTGTTTCTGTGGAAAAGGCAGCACAGTGCTAACTAGTCCTACCTACCCAGTAACAGTGAAGCCAGTAGGTGTCTATGAACTAGGAGACAGGCCCACACTGGATGTAGAGACACCTTAACGTTTAATTTCAGTGCTTTCAAAATAGTCAGAAATAAATTTCCAACGTTTATAAGCTGCCCAGTTTATGTTACTTTGCAATTATAACCCACATGAACAAAGACAGCATGCTACTCAATATTCAACATGCAAACTGGTAGTCTTGTTTTCTTAGTGCTTCTAACCCAGGACCATCAATTTAATCTGCAGACCAATGTGGACATTCTACTCACTTCCTGGAAGCAATAAATGAATCTATATTGTATACATGAAAATGTGAAATGCTTAATACTGGTCCCATATGACTTTCTGTTGTTGTCCCTTCTCTTCTATTAACCATCTGGCTGTCATTTATCTCTACTGGCAAGTCTTCCTGGATGGTCTGTATTGGACATATTCTCTCTCCTCTAGCAAATTTTAAAAGCACAGATATGAAAATATTATATAACATTTATTCTGAAGGTATTAGTGTAAGCTCTGCCCCACTGGATAGACTGTGACCTCCAGAAGGGCAGGGCTGGCAGCTTTCTAACTTTGTAGCCTTCTTAATACCCACGAGAGAGATCCAAACTTAGTAGATTCTCAATAAAAGGTTGTTAAACTTAGTTGAACCCACAATATTTTTTTCCTTATGGTGAATGCCCTAAGAAAAACATAAAATGAATGAATTACTTTTCTTTCTTTCATGGCAATATATATGCCCTGGGCTAGTGGGTATTTGCAAGTCTGGGTTAGAACTTAGGAAAGTCGTCAATCTAAGAAAGGAGAAGAAATGCATTTTAAATCACAAGAGCAACTGAGCCTTCTATAAGGCCTTCTAGCAAAAACAATTATTGATGTCTGCATGGCCCAGGTGCTAAGTGATCAGAAGCGAATGCTGAGGGTGAGACACAGTGAATGATCCTCAGTTGCATTCCATAGGTAGACAATTTGGTGAAACATGCACAGATGGAAAGTTTAGGTCTGGGAATCATCTGTGGGCGTCATAATGCAAATAATTGACTTTCCTTCTGAAGAACATCTGTCGAAGCATCTGAAAGCAGTTGTTTATCCTGCTGCCAAAATGCTGAGAAATATAATAATTCTCCAATGAGGCTAGAATTATCCAGGGGAAGAAAAATGGTTTTTTCATGTAGCTCTGTTTTTATTAAATCTTGTGGTTGTTTCTCTAACAAAGCACATAGGAGATGTTCAATAATATTTGTTGAATGAATGTTGAATGAAAAGCAGAAACTCATTAAACAGTTGTTGAATGAATCATTTTCCATTTTTAGACTCAGAAGATACATTTTCAGAAATTAGTGTGCCCACAAAGTTTTATCATGTCGTATACCATTTTTATTTGGCATAAATTTAAATAATTCCAACCTTGCTCTGTACATTATGGGGAGCAATCAGCATGCGTTGCTATAAGAGAAAATAGTCTCAACAGTATACAAAATGTATGAATAAAGTTAGATTTTAATATCTTAATGTTACTTCGATTCATTATTATGAAAATGGTAAAATTTAAATTCAGGCTTACATTGTTATGACTGTTTCAATAAACAAAATTAAAATTTAAAACCCTGCTAGTGTCTATAGTTGTAATACATCTAAGAAGATTCCACTAAGATTTGAAAGGCTAGGACGTTCTGGGGTGTCGAGAGAGCATGAGGATGGTATTTCTCTGCCTGGTCCTTCTCTCCTTCTCATGTGTGAGAGAGGCAGGCAGGCTTCCCAAGTCCTCCCAGAATTCACTCTGCCAACTTTCAGTGCAGATAGAACATGCTAAATGGCAGACGGAGTTTGAGTGTAACTGGTAAAATTACAGTGGTAGAAAAGCATCATTTTTGTGTGTGTGTGTGAAAAGCCGGCCTTTCTGTGAGAACGGCTCCTAGGCAAGACCACAAGAAAGAACTCTGAAGGGAGCAATGTTAATCAGTAATGAGTTTATCTCCGGAAATCCTTTGCTTTTATGGTTACCCTGACACAGTTTAGGGACCTCCATGCAGGTGCTCGAAGAAAGTGGTTCAAACTGTAATCAGAGTCATCTTTCATCCTTGAATAGACAGAATAGTTTGTTTCCTTTCTGTATATCTAAACTGCACACATTCACACATATGTTATATGAGGATCATGAGTTACAGAATATGTCCACAAAGAGTTACAAATAAAATGGTAAGTCCATTATGCTTATGATGCAATAAGAAAATTACAGCTGAATCCAAAACTAAGTTCATGGCTCTCAATCCCCGATTTCTTGGTTTCAGTCTACTTTCATGTACAAAGTGTGCCTCTTCATGAGGCACAGGATTCGAATCCTGACTTGTCTCTATCGTAGGCATCATACCTGACTACGGATAAGTTACTTAGGTCTCCGTCCTTTAAGTAATAAAAGCAGAATGCACGTCTTGATTAAAAGAATTGACACACATCAAGATATCAGTTGATGGCTGAACTCGTTTTTTATTGAAATATTTTATGTCTGTCTCTTGAACTATACTAGAAAATGAATGATAAAAGGGAGAGCTCGGAAATGGAGCACTTAGAAGATAGATAATATCGAGCATTGTATAATGGAATTATATATTAACCATCATGTGGTTGGACATTACATAAGTAACGAAATAAGATTATTACTCCGTATTCCTGAGACTTCAAGGTTGTAAATAAAAAAATGCTTGGCAAAAAGGGTTACCCAAAAGGCTTGTAAATTTTCATCACTATTTGTTCTGAATAGCTCTGAGCAATTCTTTTCCACGTCGTTACAGTTTTCAATATGTATTCTGTTTAAAAGTTAAATTTCATCCAGACATGACTTAATGAAAATTAAGGTAGAAATTTATAATTGGTTAAAATTTATTACTGATTATATTAAGGTATTAATGGGCTATTAACTAAGCCTATTGTATGTGACAAAATTTGCATTTACCTCATTTTACTTAATTTTAAGCAATTCAAACTAGAAGTTACTTTTAAAAAGTGTAGCCAGTGTCAATTTTACATTCTCAATAAAGTCAAATGTTTATCACAATGTCAATATTTTGACCTACCAAAACTGAAAATATTTTTTAATTAAAAAAAATCTCACTCAAAAGCCCCAAAGGTGCCTTTCACATTTAAGCTTTAATTAGCAACCACTTTGGTCTCTGACACACATTGTGCAGGTATTGAAGTGTTAATATTACCAAGGCTTGATTACAAAAGGCAATGATTAATTTCGGAGGAGACAAAAGAGATGATGCCCTGATTACAAAGGAATGATTAAGGGGGAATGTCAGACATTGTACATTTGTAGGAGTCTTTGCTAGCCTCCGAGGGCAAAACTTTGCAAAAGTTTATATTTAAAACCACGGGTCCTTTGCACTTTATAATACCGGTGTCTGTATCTTGAACGCTGGGCGTCCCAGCTCTACCAAAGGCCCAAACCTCTGAGCACAGAATGGCTGCAGATGGCCCCACTGGGCTCCTGTAGCTCACTTCTCGCGAGACCAGCACAAGGCCTTAGCCACCTGGGTCCTGTTCTCGCGAGACTAGCACGAGGCCAGCATGAGGCCAGCACGAGGCGTCGCTTCCCGGGTCCAGTTCTCGCGAGACTAGCATGAGGCCAGCACGAGGCTTCTCCTCCCGGGTCCGGTTCTCACGAGGCCAGCACGAGGCGAAGCTCCCTGGAGAGGAGAGGGCCGTGGGGCGGGAAGCTTGGCCCCAGCAGAGGCTGCTGCCCTCCCCCTCGGCTTCTCCGGGGCAGCTGCGCCCACCCCAGAAGCAGGCAAGGCTGGGAACCCTCAAGGGGTGGCGGAGAGGACGGAGGAGCAAGGCCAAGGCCCCGGCTCCCGCCCTGCCAGCCCGGCGTGCGCAGGCGTGGGTGCAGCGGGCAGCCCAGCTGGGCACCGCCCTGGAAGCCTTCTTGCTTGTGTTTTCCAGGATTCTCAGGCTCCCGTATAAAATATTTAAAGGCGCACGAAGGATCCGCAGGAGCCGCCGAGATGAGTCTGGAGTCGTTGTTTGAGCACATCATCTTCACTGAGCACCAGGCGGAGGAGAGCCGCAGGGTGCTGCGGGAAGGTCAGGGGGCCCTGCCCTTTGGGGCCAGGGTGTCAGGAGCGGAGAAGGGAGGGGAGGTCTAGGAGGGAGTTTGCCATCTGGAGGGAACGACAGTTGAAAAGTCACATGCCACCTGCTTCTGAGATGGAGACTTGAGACTCAAGGTGCATGTGAGTTAAGATTTTGTGCGCCTGTGTGTGTGTGTTTCAGTGAGATCAGAAATTACCAGATGTCGTGGAAGGATTAAGAAAGCGACAGAGGATCTCAATGAAGAGAAAGTCAAGTTGGAATCCAAGGTATGAATGCGTAGAGCATGCTAATTAGTGCTTGAGAAGGTATCTGATCTTGGCTTTGGGGAAACTTTCACTGTTTACTTACCCTTCAACCAGGAAACTCGAGAATTATATACTGTAGTTCTGTGTTGTCTAATATTTAAAGTTCTGAATCCGGTGGTATCTTTAGTTTTTAATAGGAAGTGGCCCCAAGGAAGCCAGCCTTAAATAACGAATTCATTGTCCATTTTGTGCAATGGTTAATGTTTATAAGAGAACACAATGTCGTTGAAAGAATAATTGTTCAATAAGTAGTTAGTGCAGCATATAAATTTTAAATGCTAAATAATTTAAGTGTGCTGTGTGGATGTAATGGATTGCGTGTATCTTTCAATTCATATTGGCTTTCTGCTTCTCAGTTCACTACCACAGTTTTGGACATGCCTCATCTAAAAGTATCCTTTTCTCACTCTCATTTCTCCTTCTGATGCCTTTGTAAAGTCCTGGGTTTTAAAAAGTAGAACCAAGGGAGTTGCTAGCTTCAGGAAAGATTCTGAGCTATGGGTAGAATTTCGGGGAAGCAAAGAAATGTAGTAGGAGAAACCTTTTGTAGCAAAGGGAGGGGCCAGATCTGCCCCAGGAAGATTGAGGGAGGACTCTAGACCCCAGCAGAGGGCTGTGGTACAGTAGGAGGAAAGTGTTTCTGGATTTGACCAGAGAGGGTAATAAAAGTGCTTTTAGGGGGCTCTTTGTACCCTGATCACAAAGATGGGGACAGATAGTGAAGATGGTGAGACTACATGGGCAGCCTCACTCTGGGTTGGAGGACACAGACGTCCAAGACAGTGTTCCAACACCTAAAGATTAACTAAGCAAGCAGTGTGCATAGTCTGTTTACATAGTGACTATACTTTTGTCTATAAATATTCATTTTCTTACATACTGAATATAAATTTATATGTAAATTAAATATAAATTTGTAAATTATCACTCTAATTTAGCTGACAATCATGAAGAATTTTAAGTTTTCTGCGAATAATATAATTCTGGAGCCTTCATCCCCCCAGTGAGTATCCAGTCTTCTTTCCCCATCTTGCTCATGCATCATAAAGCCCTCCCTGAACAGCGATGTAAAATTCCTTTACCAAGCATCAACACAGACACGTGTTTTCGGTCTTTGAGAGGAACATTCTTAGATTTATTTTTCTTATCCACCTTTATTCTCCTTATGTTTGTTGCTTAGAAAACATTGTATGTGAATGTGTTCATTACTAAGAGTGTAAGAGTAAGGAAAGCTATCTTAATTTGACAAGTAAAATTTGTACATGTTTGTGGGTTCCATGTGTTTTTTACATACATTTTATAATGCTCAAATCCAGGTTAATGTGTCTGTGCCAACATTTATCTTGTCTTTGTGGTGAGAATGTTACACATCTTTGAATCTTTCAGTGCATGTTATTAGCTGTAGTCACCCTGCTGTGCGGTAGAATACCAGAGTGCGCTCCTCACAACTGTGAGTGCCACACCACCCATCCGTCTGCCCTTTCCTCCCTTTCAACTAGAACACACTGTCTTTGAGAACATAATTTGGGGCTATTATTCGTTGAGCCCTTAGCTCTTATTTTTCCTATAATGAGAGAGAAAGTAGCCCCCAATGACAGTGCCCAAAGCTGGTGGGATGGGCAAAACGTGGACAGTGTCATGATGTAGCTGCCATTTCCTTGAAGAAAAATTAAGATAATTTGAAAGTTGACAAATAGAAGCCAACAAAGAAAAGGGTCACAGAGAGAAAGACAGAGACAGACAGACAGACAGACAGACATCACCACCTCCACACTGCCCAGTCTTGGCAGCTAATAGTGCTCATATCCTGGGTACTGTCCAAAGGCCACACTAACTCCTTCAGTTCTGGAAGTCACGCTGAGAGGAGGAGCCGCCATTCTGCCTTCGCAGGTGAACATAACTACCACAATAAAAGACACGATTGATAAGGAGAATATAACTCTATTAAAACAGATTCTTGAGCTCATCCTGAGCATTCTTTCATGAAATGTAGTAATGCGTCTGAAGCTTTGCATCTGGGGCAATGTCTTTAAAGGTCACCTCTGTAAGTTTTTGTATAAAGTACATTTTTTCTGGGATTGGTGAAGATATTGCCCTGACAGTAGATAGTAAATATTTTATTTTAAATGTTTTTCCTTTGTAATGTTTCTTTTGTTAGACAAATTATTATTCTTTCTAATACTTTTTTTTGTTAGCTACCTGTTTTACCTGAGAATAGAAATGTGGTGTTGATATCTACACACAGTTAAAGAAAATATTGATTTAATTGTCTGTGCCAGAGAAAACATAGCAAATCTTTAATATTGTTTAAAAGCATTCATTGAAATTACTAATTAATATAGGCTCATAAATGTCTATTGCTTTTTAATCAGCTCATATACATGGCTAATAATATAATTGTATCTTACTAATAAAAGTAGCATATGAGGGTCACAGTTCATACAATATTAACTTGTAGTTGAGGTAATTTGATTTATAATTAGAGTCAAGATGGTATGTATATATAAAGATTTTAAAGTGGAATTAAGATTATAGTGTAAATGAATAATGGGAAGAGCTAAAGTGGTAATCATAAATTGATTCTCTGTTTCTTTTGTAATCAGAGTTAATTGTATGTCTGCCAATAACAATGAAAATATATACTTGAATATCTGACTTGGTGCTTATTGACCCATGTATCAGACAGAAGCAGCGTGAAGAGAAGCTAGAACACGGCTTCACTAGAGCAAAGTCTTAGCTATTGTGTATTCATATTTTCAAAAACTATTTGGGGATTTATTTAGGAAGTTGCATGTGGTCAAAAATATATTTGGAAGTACAGTATTCTTTTTCCCCCCAATCTATAGAACCTAGGTAGCATGTAATCAGAACTTGAATGATAGCATTTGCCTTTCAGGGATGGATGAGTCCTTTAAAATATATGGTTGCAAAAAGTCTCAGATTGTGTGAGTGCTTTGTGAGTTGGGCAGCTACAGTGCACCCAGTTAAGCTCAGTGCTGTGAAAGCAGTAGCTGGGAGAATGCTGTGGTTGCCTGAAGCTCCCAGCTGTCAATGGAGGGCTTTGTAGTGTGGATGTCAGAGGAACTAAAATTAAGGCTTAGGGAACTAGCGTAGATTCTTGGAAGCAACCCATTGAGTTTTTTATATTAAAAAATGGCATGTGATTATAGTTTGGGTAGTTTTTATAAACATATAAAACCTGATACTTATCCATACTCTTGTGAGATGGGTAAATGGAGGAAAAGATTAGGCTAATTACCATATTTGACATATTTTGCTGGATAAATATCTTTTTCTTTTTTAATTTTGTGATTATAATATAAACAACATTTTCAACTTTCCTTTCTCCCTCTTAAAATCCCATAAGCCTCCCTACTCTCCTTCAAAATCATGGCCTACTCTTTTATTGCATGCCTGTATGTATATGCATGTACATATGTATTCCTAAAAGTAACCTGCTTGGGCTGAATGTTACTTGTAGGTATGCAGAAACACCTTAAGAACAATAAAGTAATATTTTATGAATTCTAAAGAAAATATATTAGAATGAAGTAATAAAATGGCTCCAATTATGTTTTTATATATTAATGTAGACATTCTGCCATCTAATTGGTAAGGTCAGTTGTTGTAATGAGGCGCGCGGGCCTGCTTTACGTCCCAGCGGCCACCCAGCTCCTGTTGCCCGGTGCCTGGCTAGCTTATACCCGAAATAATTACACGGAAACTGTATTCATTAAAATACTGCCTGGCCCATTAGCTCCAGCCCCTTATTGGCTAACTCTCACATATTACTTTAGCCCATCTCCATTAATGTGTATCGCCACTTGAGTTGTGGCTTACCAGCATGAGTCTAACCAGTGTCCATCTTGTGCTGGAGAAGCATGGCGTCTGCCACACTGTCTTCTCTCTCACAGCATTCTGTTCTATCTACTCCGCCCACCTAAGGGCTGTCCTACCAAAAGGCCAAGGCAGTTTTCTTTATTTAACCAATGAGGGCAATATACAAACAGAAGACCCTCCTACACCAGTCAGTCACTCTCTCAGAACTTGAGAAGTCATCTTTTGGTACTGAATTATTAAATGAAGGAAAGAATAAAACCATAAATTATTATATATTATATATGATAAGTTATTATCAATTTATAATATAAAACAGAAGGTTTTAGTTGAGGTGATTTGTTTTCTTTTAAAAATTGTGTATTAAAGAAAATGTTTTATTTTATACTGCTTATACTTAATTTTTTAATTGATATAAATTTACTTAAAGACATAGATGAAAGAAGACTCTTGCTAGCTCATTGCCTGACAGAGATTCTGCTGAAAGAACATTAGGCTGTTGCTGGCTTGTATAACTGGAGATTCATGACTTTCTCAGCTGTCCTTGCATCAGGCCACCAATAGCATAAACCTTGCCTTTGTGGGCTCATTGAACAATAGTTAGTTGTTGTTGTCACGTGTGATAGAGGTCTGAAAGGGTGTCACAGACCATTTGTTACAGCTCACTGAACAATAGTTGTTGTTGTCACGTGTGATAGAGGTCTGAAAGGGTGTCACAGACCATTGGCTACAGCTCAAGTATTAGCTTGTTCTGCACATGTTGTCACCGTCCTTCTCTGTTCTGTGCATCCTTCCTGAGCACTGTTCTGCTCCTCGACAGTGTTTCTGAAGCTTGAAGGGAGAAGGATGGAGACCAAAAGTTGCTGCTCTACCATGCAGCCCAGTGTTTAAGGGTTTTAGGAGGAAAGTCCTCAAACATTTCAACCTGCAGCACAAGAGTCAGAATTTAGTATTTGGCATTGGCAGGTGAGTCTGGGATTTTGTTTGGTTTGATAGACAGGATCTCAGTCTTTACCTGGGGCTGGCCTTTAAATCCACATTTATCCTATTCTGTCCTTTAGCCCTTGATGATCCGTGGTGTAGGAGGTTCTTCTGTCCATGTGTTGCTTTCATTTATGAATAAAGAAACTGCCTTGACTTGTTGATAGGGCAGAACTTAGGTAGGCAGGGAAGACAGACCTGAATGCTGGGAGGAAGAAAGGCTGAGTCAGCATGACGCCATGCACCCACCAAAGGAGATAGACATGCTGAGACTTTGCTGGTAGGCCATGACCTCGTGGTGATATACAGATTAATAGAAATGGGTTAAACTAATATGTAAGAGCCAATAAGAAGTTAGAGCTAATGGGCCAAGCAGTGATTTAACTAATACAGTTTCTATGTGATTATTTTGGTTCTGAGCACCCAGGACAAACAAGTGGCCTTCCAGTTACAAATTGGCTTATCTCTGACATGGATCCTCCACCTGAGTCAGACGCTGGTTAGAATATTTGCCAGTAAGCCACTGCCACATGGCGATATACAAATTGATAGAAATGGGTTAAATTAATATAAGAGTTAGCGAGTTAGCCAATAAGAAACTAGAGCTAATGGGCCAAGCAGTGATTTAATGAATACAGTTTCTATGTGATATTTTGGGCCTCAGTGGCCAGGCGGCCAGGAACTAGCAAGCAGGCTCCTCCTCCTCCTGCAGATCCCCTTGTCTCAGCCTCTTGCCCCACATTGTCTCTTAGCTAAGAATGAATTACTCTATGCAAATACCTTTAAAGCCTTTCAGGATATAAAGTGGACTTTGTTTTGAATAAATATCAGTGGTAGTTTGGGATACCTGGAGAAAGCCCCAAAGTGGGGCCAAAGACAAACTAGGTTCCTATTACAAGGAATATAGCTTCTCAATCCCAAGTGTCAGGTGTTAGTATAACATTGCAGGTGGGAGTGCAAACTGGTACAGCCCCTTTGGATATCAGTGTGGCAATTTCTCAGAAAATTAGGAAACAACCTTCCTCAAGACCCAGTAATACCACTTTTGGGTATATACCCAAAGGATGCTCAATTGTACCACAAGGATATGTGCTCAACTATATTCATAGCAGCTTTGTTTGTCATAGCCAGAACCTGCAAACAACCTAAATGACCCTTGACTGAAGAATGGATAAGGAAAATGTGGTACATTTTTGCAATGAATTACTACATAGCAGAAAAAAACCACAATGACATCTTGAAATTTGAAGGCAAATGGATGGATCTAGAAAATATCATATTGAGTGAGGTAACCCAGACCTAGAAAGACAAATATCATATGTACTCACTCATAAGTGACTTTTAGACATAAGACAAAGAAAAACCAGCCTACAACTCACAGTCCCAGAGAACCTAGACAACAATGAGGACCCTAAGAGAGACATACGTGGATCTAAACTACATGGGACTTTGAAAAAGGCAAGATCTCCTGAGTAAATTGGGAGCATGGGAATCATGGGAGACAGAAGGGGAGAGGAAAGGAAGGGAGGGGAGCAGAAAAGAAATATATAGCTTAATAAAAACAATAAAAAATAAAAGCCAATAACTTGAAAATAATTCATCTTCAAAACATAAGATGCTAAAAAGCAACCCACAGAAGCTGTGTGAGTGTGAGAGCACCAAGTATACGGAGCACAAGTCTGTCCTGTGAGGGTGTGCAAATATAGTTAAAGTATAATGACATTCATGGATGATAAATAGCACATCAAGACAGTGATTGTCCCTGTTAGGGGTGGCAGATAGCTGTAATCAGGGAAGGGTGCACAGGGCATTTAAGCTTTTGTGATGACCTTTTTTCCTAAGATGAGGATGGGAACACAGCTGCTAGGTCACTTTACAAAAAAAAATACATTCCTTAAAGTTAGAAAGCAGTGATTTATGATCTTTTCACAAGGTTGTGCTGTGGTCATTGACTTTAGAACATTTTCATCTCCCCAGAAAGGAGCACTGTGTCTGTTAGCAGCCACCGCATAGTCCCTAAGCTCCCAAGGGTCACCAGCCCACATCCTAGGCCATCCACCTCTGTTGCCTGTGGACATGCTGTACAGATGTAGGTGCACAGTAGTAACATTTTATGACTCACCTGTGTCTCTTACAGTGTTTCTAGACTCATCCATGCTGTAGCATGATAAATGGTATTCATTTCCTTTTTGTGGGTTAATAATGTTCCTTATGTCCACACACTATTTTGTGTGTTTATCAATGACCATTCAGATTATTTGGTTGTTTTGAATAACATTGCCATGAATATTTGTTTACAAGTATTTGAGTAAACATATATTTTCAAATCTTTTTGAGTTTTCCATCTAGGAGTGGAATTGTTCGGTCATATGGGACCTTTGGACTGTTTTCTATTTGATATTTTTTTCTTCAGGAAATGTGAGATGGTTTTCATGTCAACTACACACGTTTGCATTTGTACCAGTGTGTGTGAGGGCTCCATGTCTCTGTCCTTGTCAACACTTGCTACTTTCTACTTCACTGGGCTTTTAAAAAACTGCATTCCTGCATGTGTAGTGGTGCTTTATTGTGGATTGTACTTTTGATTCCTAAATCACACTGACTGAAGACCCTTCTAGGTGCTTGTTAACTATTTGGCATACTCATTCTTGGCATAGGCTCCTGATAAATACCATATATATAGTACCTGATAAATACCATATGTATATAGTACCTGATAAATACCATATGTATATAGTACCTGATAAATACCATATATATATAGTACCTGATAAATGCTTGTGACTGGTTCTTCTGTGAGTAGGCCTGGCATCTATAATGTCACAGCTCCTTTTCATGGTCACAGAACTAAAATGATTGCCTTCAAATTAAAGAAAATATCATATATGGGATTTATTGGACGTCTTTTTCTTAGTAATGTCTTCATGACTTGGAAAAATCCAAAGAATATTTAGAATAACAGTTTAGACCAGACTATAACAACATGTACATTAGCTCTTCTGATGCAGTAGACTGTAAACCATCCAGTGGCTTAGTGGCTTGTATCCATAGAGTAGAAAACCCACTCAGCTGTTGCTAATTGTAAAATCCAGGATTCTGCTTCCATTCCTATTTTCAAAAGAAGTATTCTAAATAAATTGTATATCATGACACATCAGACATGGTTTGAACAGAAAAAAATGATCTCCTTGAACTAGGAGGAAAATACTTTAAGTTTTGCCTCAATTTGCAGAAAGTGTTAGACTCAATTTGAGTTTGCAGCCCTATGAACTACAGCACTGAAGAAGACCCTTTCAGATTTACTTTATGATCTATGATTTTAGAAAAATTACAATTTTCACATCTCCTGAGACTCTCCAGTCATTTATAAAACATTCACTGTACAACCTCTAAGTCACACTGTGATTGGTAAATAAATTACGATACCAACATCCATCTGTCTGTCTGTCTGTGTATGCATGTGTGTATTGCTGTGGAGACCAGAAGAGGGCGCCTGCAGTTCTAAGTGGACGTGAGAAACCTGATTTCTGTGCTGGGAACGGAACTCTCTCTTCAGCCCTGTGATCTTTTCTTAATAATGACTTCAGTTCTCCAATGCTAACTGTAAACTCAAGACTTCTGAGCTTCTCATGAAACAGAATTAGTTTTAGTTTTTCCTATAATTCTTCAAAGAAAGCCTTTACATGCTTGTCATGAGAATTATCAAAAACTTGGAAATAGGCTAGGCAAGAGGAATGTGGTTTCTGGGAACTGAAATCAGGCCTACTGCAAGAACAGTATTTACTTCATGATGTGGGAGTCCCCTCTGTGTGCTGTAATTACCATTAATGAGTAAAGAAACTGCTTTGAACCTATAGTAGGGCAGAACTTAGGTAGGCAGGAAAAGCTAGGCTGAATTCTGGGAAAAAGAAGGGCGGAGTTAGGGAGAAGCCATGGAGCTGCTGGAGACAGACACTAGGAACTTAGCTGGTAAGCCACAGCCACAAGGCCGTATACAGAATAATGGAGATGGGTTAGTTTAAGATATGAGTTAGCTAGAAATATGCTTAAGCTATTGGCCAAACAGAATTGCAAGTAATATGATTTCTGAGTGGTTATTTTGGGGCTGAGCAGCCAGGAACCAACAAGCGGCCCTTCCTCCAACACCTTTAAGCTTCTGAAACATCTCTCCAGCTCCCTGTATTTATATTTTTTATATTACATAATACCTGCCAATTTTCTTCAAATAATTTGCATTTTCTCTTTATTATATAGATCAAAAGCAATTTTTGTAGCTGCATAGTATTCCAATAAATATTGTGCCATATTTTAGTTACTTGATTTCCTACTGATAGTATTCACTGCTGTATTAGTAAATTACTGCCATTGCATCGCTGTGCATATTCTGCTATTTTTTTTAGGAGAACACAACTCAAATTGTTGTATCAACAAAGACATATTTTTAAGGCTTTTAAGACATTCTCCCAGAATTATTCCAGTGAAAATTGCCAAAACATCATCATTTATATACTTGAAATTAGTAAGTTGTTATAACATAAGAACATTGCCTCCTTTGAAGTTTTAATTTGAATGTTATTAAGTTTCAGCATTTTAAATTTCTTATAGATTCCATTTTTTATGCTATACCAATACCCTTTACCATTTAAATCTTGGCTTATGGTATAGTTTTCTCATTAGAGTTTGTAATTTTTATGTTGTTAGAATCTTTGATACTACTTATTTTAATATTTATTCATGTATTTGAATGTGAACTTTTTTTCAGTCTTGAGAAAGCCTACAGGATTTTAAACAATGTCTTTTTCTGGTACTCTAAAGGGTCTTGGAGAAGAGACTTCCAGGATGAGTGAATGACGATTCTGTGCAAAAGCTGTAGAGGAAGTGGCTCTGGCATGTTTAAGGAATAGCCAGGAAAAACAAGAGTTCAGCGAAGGGAGAGTGAGAAAGATGGCGGGAGAGTGGGGTGCAGACCTGACAGGGTCCTGTCCTCACCCTTCTTTTGCTTGCCACGCTAGAGCTATTGTGTCCTGATGGGACAGCTGTGGTTCAGAAATGCACAAGTACCTGTTTTGTAAAAAGACGTGATGGCGAACACCTTTAATCTCAGTGCGAGGGAGGCAGAGTCCGTGGATCTCCAGAAGTTTGAGACCAGCCTGCTGTACATGAGATCCTGGCCAGTCAAGGATCCATAGTGAAACCTGTTTCAAAGGGAAAAGCTAAAGCCTTACAGTCTGCTCATCGGTGCACTCTGGCCTTTGAAATAGTTTCTCTCGGGGCCACCATAACCCTAGGCTTTCCCTCTGTCCTTGTGTGAGTTTAGGGATATGAGATCTTCCTTGTGTCTCTTATGAAGAGTTGCCTCTTTTGCTTTTGGAAAGCATCTGACCAGCACAGTGCTGCTTGCTGGAGGCTGAGCTGCTTTTATCAGTGTCAGCTGCAGGAAGCGTGACTCTCATTGCTTGGATCAAATGGTAATCTAAAATGCTCGTCACTTCAGTTTCTGAGTTGTGTAGGGAAGTTTCTTGGATCAAATGGTAATCTAAAATGCTCTTGTCACTTCAGTTTCTGAGTTGTGTAGGGAAGTTTCTGAGGCATACAGGCAGCAAGGACAGTGATGAGCAGCAGATGGCACGTTGTCTAACACAGACCCAGTCGCCAGACAAGCCCCTCAGTGCCCAGGGGAATAGAAGGGGAGGAAGAAACAGAACTAAAATGGCTGGTGGTACTGCCCCAAGTTCAACATCACGGAAACAGCACATTTTCTGACAGAGCTTGGCTGTTTGAGTCTAGAATGCGGCATTAAGGCTTTATGAAGATATTTTCATTTTCAGTTAGAAGATAGACAGAGATGAGAAAGAGAAATTTGTATTCCTGGCATTAGGAACTTCTCACTCCTTTATATTTGCAAGCAGTCTTGAAAGCATGGGCAATTTAGGAGACAGAGTTAATCATTTCTTTAGTTTCATAATTTTTGTTTACTTTAAATGACTCAAGCTGCCATGGGGATGTTGGTGCCTCAGTTCAGACTTGCTATGTTTGGGAATATTTCTTAGCACAATTTGTATTTTAAGGTGTCTTCCCATCAGATCCCTCCCCGGCTGTTACCTTGTAGTAAAGCAGAGCTAAGGAGTCTCCAAGGCAGTTAGTGTTAGTATTCAGGCATCTGTACTGGCCTGCTCTTAGAGGTTTTGACAGACTACATCCTCAGCTGCAGCCACTAAGTGCACCTCTGATGTGGGATTCCCCTCTGTGTGCTTTGAATATGTTTTGTTACCATTGGTTAATAAAGGAGCTGCTTTGGGCCTATGGCAGCACAGAATAGAGCAAGGAGGGAATTCCAACATCAGATAAAGGAGAAAAGAAGGCAGAATCAGAGAGACGCCAAGTAGCTGCTGAAGGAGAAAGATACCTGCCCCAAAAACTTACCTGTAAACCACGAGCCTTGTGGTAAAATATAAAATAATAAGAATGGGTTACTTTAAGATGTAAGAGTTAGTTAATAAGAAGCCTGAACTGATAGGCCGAGCAGTATTTTAATTAATGTAGTTTCTGTGTGATTATTTCAGGTCTGGGTGCCGGGAAACAAACAAGCAGCCTCCACCTATGCACCTCCTGTACACATTGCCACTTTCCCTTATAAAAGGTGGGCCTTGCTTACCTCCCATCTTTTTCTCTCTGTCTCTCTTTCCCTCTCGCTCTTGCTCCTGTTTTTTTTTTATTACAACATTGGTTTCCTGACCAGGAAAGGCTCTCCTGGCGCTTCCTCCTGCCCACCAGCAGCCTGAGGTGCATTGCAACCCTGGAACCTGGTCCACATATGACAGCTTCGTTTCTCTGGATTACTGGGTCCCTCCATTCAACACTGGCATGATTGCTGAGCCCCTCCGCCTTCCCCACCTCTGGCTATTTCCCACGAGTGAAGACTAGTCTCTCCAGCGTGGTTTCTTACCTTTTGGCCTCATTAAGCCTTGTGACCAGGCAACCACAGCTCTCTCGGGATCAGAGCACTTGGCCCCTGCCCTTTGCAGGATGACTCACTTTGGGAGGCCCCTGATCCTTGATTGACAAATCACCAAGCTGCTTGTGTCTTTCTCACTCTATCCCTGCTTGATAAAAGCCATTGGATCTTGTTCTGCCTCACTCATGGGGAATAAGCCTACCAAAAATCTGCTTCCTGGTATTTTATGGAGCCTTTGCAGCATTGTGCCAGCGATCCTGACAGATGGGGGAGGCGGCGCCCTTTCACTCTGGCACTTTCTCCTCCCCACTAAACCTCTTACGCTAACTCTGTTGCATGCAGCGTGTTTGCTTAGTGGCAGAGCCCACTGCAAGGTAATCACTTCATGCTGGGCCTCTGTCCACCTGCTCCACCATCAACAGAGCGCTCTCTTCCACTTGCAACAAATCTGCCTTCTCATTCACTAGCGACTTTGCCTTTCATTCCGTATTGGCAGTGGGTCTCTGGTAGGCCACCCGCCTCACACCATTGCCCTGGATGTGAGATTTCATTTCTTGAGCACAGTCTGGCTTTTCTTGAAGTCCTGGTACCAGGTGACTGTGTCTTTCTTGTGCTCAGATTCCTTGGCCCCTGCTCTGTGTTTCAATCACTGAGTAGCCTGTGCTGTCTCAAATTGACCCTCTCTGAATTCCTGGGATGCTAGGAATTGCAGACACTTGGGTTTTCTCTGCCTCACTCATGGGACTGTGTCATTGTTTATACCACCTCGCTCCCATTAGGGTGTTGTTTAGGACCCACTGACCATTCCTAGTCAGCTATTGTTGCAGGACTACTAGCTGTTGGCAGACCTGGAGGCGCAAGACTACCAAACATGTCCAGGTGATGCTGTGGCGATGGGAAAAGGGAGTCAACTTGGCTCCACCTCAAACAGCATTTTTCCAGGTGCAGGAGGTGCCTGACGGTTCCACAGATCCTGGACAGTAAAGTGAAATAGCCAGATACTCCAGGATTTGGCAAGCACCCCAGCTTTCTCAGGTCCCCCAAAGATTACGACAACCCCAGGTCAGCATGAAGCACTCTCAGGAACATGGCATACTCATCCCCACCTCTCCTGCTATCAGGGCTGTCAGGTCAAGGCGTCTTGTGCTTCTGTTGTGCGTGGGTTGTGCGTGGTGATGATATCCGGGTCCCAGCTGAGATTCTGCTCTCAACAGCAACAGAACACCTTGGAAATTCTTGTTTTAAAAGTGCCGGTATCAGTAAATCAAACAGATTATTCACCACCCCTGGTCTTACAAACATCACCATGTACAGGTGAAGGAGAGAGAGATCTCTAAATGAGTTTTTGTCCAGTCCTGGTCCCACTACTAGATTGGGAGCCCCCATGGAAGTGAATGTGTTACTTCCTGACCCTTCCTTCTCCTTGTTTTCTTGTCTTTAACAACCACGCACTGCTTCATCAGTGCCTTTTCTCTGTATCTCCAATGATAACATTCAAAATTCTCTGATCCAAAAACTAATCAGCTATTGTTACAGGACTCCCAACTGATAAACACAGACATGGAGGTGAAAGACTACCAAACATGTCAAAGTGATGAAAACCAACAACACCCTAGAGGTATTCAAGTCCCCCTAGATTCAGAAACGAGACTCACAGAACAGATTTTAATGTAACTCTTAACTATTCCTTTACTTAGAAGGCACTAACTCTATGATAACTGCCCTCAGTAATCAGCCATTGGATAGAAGGAGGGCGTCCAGTGATGCTGCGGTGATGGGGAAGGACCAGGAGCTTTAAGCCCCTAGGGAGTCGACTTGGATCCACTTTGAACAGCATTTTGCCAGGTCCAAGTAGTGCCTGACAGTTCCACAGAACCTGGGCAGTGAAGTGAAACAACCAGATACCCCAGGACTTGGCCAGCACCCCAACTTTCTCAGGTTCCCACAAAGATTGTGACACCCCCAGGTCAGCATGAAGCATGGTGTCCTCTACCCCACCTCACCTGGTACAATTTCTAACTCCTCATCTTCTTATAAAAAACAAAGGAGGAATTTTAGTATCCAGCATCTGTACTTGCTTGCCCTTGGGGTCGTGATAGAGGACATGTCCTCAGCTGCAGCCACTAAGAGCACCTCCTGTGTACATTCACTACTTTCCCTTTAAAAAGGTGGGCCTTGCTCACCTCCCCGTCTCTCTTTTTCTGTCTCTGTCTCTCTTTCCTCTGGCATTTTTAAAATTTACAGCAGTTAGTGATTGTGTGACTGGCCTCTGACTTTGATGCCCAGTGTAGTCAGGGATATACTAGAAGAGCCACTAAGACTGTCCCATCAGTGGCCTGCTGTTTAAGCACATGGTCTTGGAAGGCAGCTTAAGAAAGTAATTTGGACAATGGAAAGAGCAGGAAGAATTATTCCCTGCTTTCTGGGGAGAGGCCATGAGAGCTATTGCCTCTGAAAACAAAGCTCATGGTGACAGTTGTGGAGATCAGAGGACAACTTGTTGTAGTTGATTTTCTCCTACTCTGTGGGCTCTGGGAATCCATGTCAGCAGCAAAATTAGAAGCCAAGAATCTCCATTCTAAAGGACATACTATTTGAAGTGCCTTGGTACATTAAAGCAGAGCTTACCAGCCCATGACCTGCAGGCTGCATACATACCGTTCTGGAGTACTTAGTGAAAACATGAGATTCATTTGAAATTTTTATTTATTTATTTAGTTTTGTTTTTTTGGTTTTTTTGAGACAGGGTTTCTCTGTAGCTTTGGAGCCTGTCCTGGAACTAGTTCTTGTAGACCTGGTTGGCCTTGAACTCACAGAGATCTGCCTGTCTCTGCCTCCCGAGTGCTGGGATTAAAAGTGTGCACCACCACCGTCTGGCCGCAATTTTTATTTATTTTGGTAACTCAATTGTACAGTGTTCAAACATGATCTCTGTATGGGATACTATAGTGTCATGGTGTGTCTGAAGCATTTCTGTATTGCCCTGGCTACTATTCACAGTGAGGTTCTGTGTCTTGGACACAGGGGAGCTTAGTATTTGGTGATTTTCCTAATTGTCTCCAGAACTTTCATACATTAACTTTTACTGCTGAGTTGCTGAAGTCCTTCTTATTATCAGAATTACCTTGAAATAGCTTTAGCATTTCCATTTTAATGTCATGATTTAGCACAAAGGATGTAGGAAGACCTGAATTTTAGCCCCACACTAAATTAATTAATTGCCCCTGATTAATTAAATATCCTTTATAAATCTTAAACTTGTCGACCTTATTTTATTGTCATCTGTATAATAATCATGAAGCAGCCCTGAAGTGTTATGTTCTTACACTAAACAAATGGAGAAATCATGATCCTACCCTTGTCTTCCCTGTTGAGCTGTATGTGATCCTGAAGTCTGGAGAACACATTTTCTGTTCTGCATTGCAGACACAAGATACCTCCTCATTGTGACCCTCAAACCTCCAGTCATGCAAATTATGTCTCCATCTTTCTCTGTTGGCCTCTTTCTTAAAATACAGATGATGGAAACTGCACCTAGGACTGTGGGTTGGGGCAGCTGTGCCATGGTCTCAATAAATGGAAGATCATTTCTATTTCACTGCAGCTATTTTTTTGCAAAATGCCAGTATTCCTAGGACTTAGTGGCTGTAATATTTCAAAATGTCTTTGAAGCCAACCCTTTGCCTCTGGAAGAGACTGTTCCAGGCTCTTTACTATTCAATATCTTCTGGGACAGAGATTTCACAACCTGTCTCTCACCTTGAGGAAGTTCTTATAACTAATATAAATCTTGCTTTCTGCAATTTCACTTGAGTTTGTATCATTTTTCTTTTCTCTGTAGAGATGTGAACAGCCCCAAACTGGAGGTGATACATTCTCATGAGGGCCAGTACCAAACACTGTAGAAAAATTGTTTTCAGCATCTGTTTCTCTGATTTTCATTCTTATATTTGATTCATGTCTCAGAAGGTGGTGTTTTAAAAGTGCAGATGAAACAATAGTTCCTACCTAATATCAGTGCTTATGAAATCATTTAACCTTTGAAATAAAATGGGGCATGAAGATTTAAAAGTGAGTTCTTGTGGGGAAGAAGGGGGAAGTGTTAGTCTCTGATCCTGTTTGTAAGAAATCTCTTGGCCAGGCAGTGGTGGCACATGACTTTAAGGCAGGAAGATTTCTGTGCTAGCTTGGTGTACTAAATGAGTTCCAGGACAGCCAGGGATGTTTGCAGAGAAACCTTGTCTCAAAAAAATGAGAGAGAGAGAGAGAGAGAGAGAGAGAGAGAGAGAGAGAGAGAGAGAGAGAGAGGAATCTTTTGGCTGAATGCCTAGAGGAGGCTGGGCTGGATCTCACTCTATTGACCTCAGCAACCTGCCAGTGCAAACATTGGATCCACCTGCTGCAGTCTCTGAAAATTAGACCTCCCCAGAGTAAATAAGTAAAATTAGAAGACTGAATTCTCAAGATACATTTGGAATATTTAACCAGACTTATGTCTTATTTCATATAGCTATAGTCACAAGACTGGGTTTGAGCTGTAGATTTTATCCCATCTTTTAGTGATCATAATAAGTGATTGATTAATTACAAGTTGACACAGGGCTGGGTAGATGGCTCAGCCATTAAAGGCTAGGTTCACAACCAAAAATATAAATTGTGAGACAAGAAGCCTGTTCCTTGGAGCAAGCTGTCCAGAGCGGATTCCAATGTGTACGGTCAGACAGCCTCAGTACTCATCTGTGGGTTCTGCTGAATGTGGTGAGGAAAAATAAAGGAGCCATGCCCACAAGGAGCCCGTGGTCTTGCTGGGACAGGACACTGTAAACTCGCTGCTACGAGTCACCTTTAACAGTGCGTACAGGAAGGCTTTGAATGGAAATTTAATTTTGCTTCTTAAAGATATTCCAGAAAGTGTTCCATTTGCAGACCTGTTCGGTTAACTGAGCCCCTAACATTTGTATTCATTTGCTTTATTCTGATTTCTGTATTTTCCTTTGAAGGTTCAGCAGTTTTCTGAAAAATCATTCCTCTTAGAGCTTTTGAAAACCCATGAAAATGCGTTAGAGAGACAGCACAGTGAAATTAGGAACCAAAGGGATACCCTGCTCCAAGCCTTCGTAAGTCTCTAGCCACCTAGAAACATCGAAGTCAATAACTGTGTCAAAGGCATCTAAATATATATGTCTTTCCTTTGAGAAAATTATCTGTATGCATATCAGCTGACAGTACTTTTCAAATAAAAATATCAAGTGCTGTTTGAAACTGACTGGGAGAGTAGCACAGTTGGAAAGAGTTGTGCTGGCAAGGATATAATACGGGAAGTTTTTACAGTTGTAAAGAGCCTAGAAGAAAGAATACCACTGCTCTGAATTACTCTGGGGTTGAGGCTCAGTTTTAATGATCTTGAAAAACAGAGAGGTTTATACTTTTAGGCATATTTATGGGTGTGGGTGAAAAATATTGTTTATCTTTTTATCTTAAGTCAAAGCCAACATGCTGAGCAGTAGTTATGAGTATAGGCCAGTTTTGAGATGTGACTAGTCATAAGCTGATCTTTCAAAGAAATATAATTGGGCCAGCAAGAGGGCTCAGCGGGCAAAGGGGCTTTCCACCAAGTTTGATGACCTTTTAATCCCTGTAGCCAGCACGGTGGAAGGAGAAACCTGATTCCTGCAAGCTGTGCTCTGCCCTCCACATGTGTGCACAGAACATGATACCCACACTCATACACATACATGTGTGCACAGAACATGATACCCACACTCATACACATACATGTGTGCACAGAACATGATACCCACACTCATACACATACATGTGTGCACAGAACATGCATACCCACACTCATACACATACATATGTATGCACAAAAAATAAATAAGTGGAAAAATTACATAAGATAAATGTAAGAACAAAAAATACAGTTCATGACATGACCAGCTTCTAAAAGTTATTCCACATAGTTGGTCTTCACCCAAAAAATAAAAATACAAAAGACTAATGTTTCAAATGCTGTTAGGAAATTAGATTTTTGCACTGTCCAAAGGCTTAAATTCATATTTTTGTGCCCTGTGGATGTTTGATTTACAACATAAAAGCTTATTTTGAACTAACTTTGAGATGATTGCATAATTTACCTTCAGATAATCAGTTTTTCGTTTTCCTATAAAGCAGCATTGTTCCTTTGAGTAAAGGTTGTAATTTTCACATTTCACTATTACTCCTCAACCTGACTGTCCATTATATTGACAGAGTAGCATGTAGGATTGTAAAGTAAATTCACAGACGCAAACATAATGATAAATGTCAGCATTCTACTTCACTAACTCTCCCAAATCTGTGAGGATGAAACTTGTGCATGGAAGATATTGTATGACAGCCCCATCTTTAAACGCGTGCACTTGGTCATCACAGCCTGGTTTGGTTGATGAAGAAAACAGAGCTGATGAGGTTACTTTGGCTAAGAACTCCAAACTGTTGTATTTAAATCACTGAAGAACAGTGTGACCAGTGAGTGTGTTTGGTGACTCATTTCTGCTTTTCAGGAGGCCACAAAGAAACAAGCAACAGCGGAAGAGGAAAAATTTATTAAGGAGATTACAGACTTCAATGATGAGTATGAAATAACCAAGAAAAAAGATATTTTGATGAAAGAAAATATCAAGATGGAAATTGCTGACTTGGAAAAGCAGGCAGACGCCTTGCGAGGAGGTATGGACACAGACACCTCCCTTGTCTGTTGCTAATGAATGCGCCATGTTGTTTGCTTCTTCCCTGGTCTGTTTGTGAGACAAGGTCTCACAATACAGCACAAACTAGCTTAGAACTTAATGTGTAGCCCAGGCTGACCTCAGACTCGGTGTGATCCTGTCTCAGTTCTCCAGGTGCTGAGGTTCACAGGTGTGCACCACCATGCCCATTTACAATGAGTCATTTTGAATGAATGTGTTTTTCAGAAGGTCAGCTCTGTATTGAGGTAAATTCCATCATTGCATAGTTAACTCTTGAATGTATACGGCCATGGTCAGTATATATTTCAAATACTTCAGAAGTACATTGTGAACGGAGTATTTGATCATCTGATGTGAATGTCTCTTTTCTATGTAATGTGACAGTTAGACACTGTTCTAGATCCCAGCGATATATAATTTAAAGGTGTAAGAAACAAGTGTATACGCCATGTGATGAGTTAGAATTTCTGCTGTGAATCACATTTTCTCATCAACCCTGGATTAAGTAAGAAGTAAGGGTACAGAGGATCATCTCAGGAATATCTGTATGCATGTTGTTGGAATCTGTGGTAAGATAATGAATTAAAGCAGTTGTCGGTGGGGAGTGAAGGAGCTGTTTAGGAAAATAACAGGACTTTAATCACATAGAAACAGGAAATGTTGAAATGTTGAAAACATACCTGTCCCAGGCCCCAGAGGCTTTATTCCAGCATGATTTTGGTTTCTCTTACTTTGAATCAGGCACAGTTAGTTGAGGCTCCTTGATTGCCATTCACCTTGAGTATTATTTCCTCTTAATTTGAAAGCCTCACAGTAAAGCAAATAACAATTATTTACAAATAATAATTTCTCAGATGGTTAGTGTGTTGTGATGAGATCAGAAAGAAAAATCATGGATGCCATTGCCCCACTAGTTCTGAAGTACAGTAACAGAGATGCTGGGTACCCCCTGGTTAGGACTTGGTCATCCTCCTGTGGCAGTCCTTTTGAAAGGCAAAGGTGTCTTGTGCTTGCAGCTCCTCCTTTACAAGCTTGCTTCTGCTCTACAGGCATTCAAGGGCTTCTTTGACATTTTTAGCATCACTGGGATTATGGAAATAGTTCTCTTAAAGACTTTGTCACACAGATGAATCTTATTGAGGTTAATTCCACTATAAAAAAAAAAGCTGTAACTACAAATTTTTCTGAGAGATCAAACTTTGTTTTGACTTCTGCTGAAACACTAAAACATAGTATAAATTGTTTCTTCCCTTTTATGGAAAACAAGAAATTCAAACCATAAAAGGAAAAATACATACTGGGAATAAACTAAATTGAAGAAACTTTAGGAAAGTGAAGACAGACTATGGGGTTGGAGAGAACATTTGTGGTGCACGTACATGGGTTGTTACTCAGAAAATAATGAACTCTTACAACTTCAAAATGGGACGACGGCAAGACCAGTGGATAGCAGGGGAAGATTTGAACTTTACAGTACAGTACTGATGACCAGTGGACACATGGGAAAGCTACTCAATATTTTTAGTCATGAGGAAGATATAAATTAAAATACAGTAAGCTGTCATTGTGCATTCAGTCAAAATTAAACAGATTGACCAAGTCAGTTGACAAAAATGAAGAATATTTGAAACCCATGTAGTTGTAATAAAATAGAAAATCAATGATAAAGTTGCTTTAAAGAATTGCTTGGCAATTTTTGAAAAGTTAAATATACATTTATCATACAATTCACCACAACTAGATGCTTCAGAAAAATTAACTCTGTGTCTGAAACACATGTTTTAGAAGTTTAACTCCTAGTAGCTGAAGACTGCACATGATTTAAATGTCAGCTAGGAGGTTGATTATCTGTACAACAGATTATTCAACAATAATAAAATGATGAAACCAGTATACACGACGGAGGGATCTCAGGAAACCAGAGCTGTATATACTCACTGTGAACCTAGAGGAAATGGATAGCAGGAGTCACAAGGGATCTTTTGGTGTTGATGGAAATGTGTTCTTATTTCTGGGGATGGCTTCACAGAGTTAATGACCATCAAATTCATGGAGTTGTGTGGTATTCTCTTTAAAATTGAAAAGGGAAAAATGTTTCTGGTATCAAAAATCCTATGAGAATCCTTTCCATTGCGTCTTTCTTCTCTCAGACTTGATAGGTGCGCCTCTATGGCGCCTGATACTCTTGTTTCTGCTCTCAACGTCTTCTGTAAGAGTTTTAGGACAGTTTTATATGGACAAGCATCTCTATGATTGCAGGCTATATGATCACCCCAAGTTTATGTTTACATTAATTAAATAAAATCAAACTTGGGTTAGGAGTAAGAGTCAGCAACCAGTTGACAGAAAGTAATCACAGACAGAGAGTCTGGAATATGGATAGAGAGACATTCAGGAAGTTGTAGAGAGGGACTTAGGGTGTGGTGGTCTTTTTGGTTTGACAGGGAGGTAGGACACACTCTTTCTGCCACACCAGCAAAGGGGGAATGTCAGCTAGCTGCTGCTCAACGTCTCTGAGCTAGCAGGTTTTCACCCCAGCCTCTGACTCCCAAGTCTTTATTGGTAAATACAACAATAGAGATTTAGTTAAAAATTACATTTGGTGGCAGTGACAGGAGGTGGGTGGACCCAGCAGGGCCACTGCCTGAGAAGCAGACCAGTAACTGCAGATCCACAATTACTGCTGAAACAGCAGTAGATTCAGGGGCAACCACTGTGCTGGAGTATAAAACAACGTAACTATGTAAAACAACATAACGGGGTGGGGTAGGAGAAACTGCTTTTACAGTTACTATACTGTTCTTTTCTATATGTCTTTGCTCCTCTATATTCAACTTAAATTTTCTCTGGCACAGAATTTAAACTAGCTCTTCCATAATCGCTTATGCTATTTTCCTGTTCATTTTTCATTTTAAAAGTTATAATTACACTTTATTTAATATCTGTATGTGAAGTGTGTCTGCAAATGGGCATGTGTAGAGCAGGGCATGTGGGGAGGTCAAAGGTCAATTTGCAGGACCTGGTTTCTCTCCCCTGTGCTCTCCTCAGATCAAAGTCAGGTGCCTTTCCCTGCCGTGACTTCCTGCTGGCCCTCCTGCTTCACTTTTACTGTTTGTAGTTCTCATCTATCTAGGATTTATTTTGCTGCAAGAAGTTAGGAATTCAACTTTCGCCTTTTCCAAATGGCTGGTTATCTGTGTAATGCTGTTTGTTTCATGGTGCATCTGTTTCCAGATATTTTCAATGTCTACATTTGTTATATTTTAATTTTACATATATGTTTGTGTATGTCTCTTTTCCTATTTTGTTTTCAGTTTATTTTAGTTTTTTTCTTTTTTATTAGATTTTTTTTTAAAAAAATACCAATCCAAATTCCCACTCCCTCCCCTCCTCACGTTCCCTCCATACATCTTCCCATCCCACCCCTCTCTAATTCTAAGAGAGGGTAAGGCACTTTGCCTTGTGGAAAGTCCAAGGCCCTCCCTACTACATCTAGGCTGAGCAAGGTATCCATCCAAAGAGAATAGGATCCCAAAAAGCCAGTGCATGCAGTAGAGACAAAGGATTTGATGGCAAATCCCTCTCTTCTGCTTTTCATACTGATTATTATGTATATGTTTTCTTAGGTAGAAGTTAAGTTTTGTAAAGTTCAAAGGTTATCTTGTATTTTAATTTGAGATGCATTAAGTTTATTAATGAATTTAGGAAGAACGTCTATCTTTCCAATCTCTCGTCTTCTGTCAGAAAACTAAACATGGGGCAGCAGGTGGCTCTGCAGCTCAGGGTTCTTATTGCCACACCTGAGGCCCTGACTTTGATCTGTGGAGCCTACATGGTAGAAGTAAAGAACCAACTCCTACACGTTGTCTTCTGACAACCATGTGCGTGCACACACACACACACACACACACAGAATGTAAAAAGCATTTCAGTTGTCTTGACTTTCATTGTTACTCTTTCTCAAAGTCTCACTGTATTTTAAGTGGGGTTTCCTCATTGGGTATTCTCATGATTATGGTTTGTCTACAGGTAAAGAACCTTCTTCTACATTCAGATTTCCTAACACAAACTTGATTTTGCTGTTTCCAGTGCATAACCGTGTCTGCATTACCTAATGATAACTCTCTTGGTTTTCCAATATTCATTCTATCTTTAAAATGTAGTTTTATTGGTGGGTGCTTTTAGAATGCTAATGAATACTAGAAATGATATTAGATGATGCCCCTTCTTTCTTTCAGGGCTTTGTTACTGATTATGATGCCACACAGACAAGGTGTGCTCTCTCTCCCTTTCCTTCCATGCCCCTGCTTTCATTTACTTCCCTTCCTTTAATGACTGTGTATTTCCTCTCAGAATTCTTTCATTCATTTATATAACCTGATCAGTTTTCTCTCCCTACTCTCCTCCCAGTTTCCCCCACATCCCCTCTGCAGCTTCCCTCACCCACTCCTCCTCCCTTTCTACTCAGAAAAGGGCAGGTCTCCCATGGATATCAACAAAACATGGCATATCAAATTGCAGTAAGGCTAAGCTAAACACTTCTATTAAGGCTGGTCAGGGGAACCTAGTATGAGGAATAGGGTACCAGAAGCCAGCAAAAGAGTCAGAGGTAACTGGGCGGTGGTGGCCCATGCCTTTAATCCCAGCAGTCAGGAGGCAGAGACAGGCGGATCTCTGTGAGTTTGAGGCCAGCCTGGTCTACAAGAGCTAGTTCCAGGACAGACACCAAAAGCTACAAAGAAACCCTGTCTCAAAAATCAAAAAAAAAAGAAAGAAAAAAAAGAGTCAGAGGTAGTTTCTGTTCCCACTGTTAGGAGTCCCATAAGAAGACCAAGCTACACAACTGTAACATATGTGCAGAGAACCTAGGTCAATCCCATGCAGGCTTTCTGGTTGTTGGTTCAGTCTCTGTGAGCTCCTATGAGCCCTGGTTAGTTGATTTTTGTGGATTTTTTATGGTGTCCTTGACCCCTCTGTCTCCTACAATTCTTCCCCTCCTCCTGCAGGATTCCCTGAGCTCCACCTAATGTTTGGTTGTAGGTCTCTGCATCTCTTTCCATCAGTGGCTAGATGAAGCCTCTCTGATGACAATTAGACTAGGAACCAATCTATGAGTATAACAGAATATCATGAAGCATCATTACATTGACTTTTTTTTTGTCATTCATGTTTGGTCTCTGAGACATCCTGCCACTGGGTCCTGATGCTCCAGACAGTGTCAGGGGTGGGCTCACTCTCATGGCCTGGGTCTCAAGCTGGACCAGTCATTGGTGGCCACTCCCACAATCTCTGCCACTCTTACCCCAGCATGTCCCATAGGCAGGACAGTGCAGGTTGAAGGTTATGTGGCTGGGTTGGTATCGTACTCCCTCCACTGAAAGTCTTGCCTTGATGTGGGATGTCCTTCTATATATGTTTTGCTTTTATTAGTTTATGAGTAAAGCTGTTTTGACCAATAGATTAGCAGCATAAAAGCGGATGGGAAATCAGAACAGAGATGTGTAGAGAATGGAGGCAGAGTTGAGAAGATGCCATGGGCTGCTGAAGGAAAAAGGTGCCAGGACAGGACCGGTGAGACACAGCCTTGTGACAACACATAGAACTGGGTAATTTAAGATGCAGGGACTATCTAGGAATACACCCGAGTCATTGGCCAAACAGTATTGTAAATTAATACAGTTTCCATGTGATGACTTAGGTCTGAACAGATGGGAGACAAAAGCAGAGCCGCTGTTTACATCGTCTGGTCGCAGGTGACGGCCAATTCAGGCTACATGCACTGTATTGCTGCGAGTCTTAGCTGGGGTCCTCCTTGTAGGTTCCTGGGAGTTTCTCTAGCTCTAGGTTTCTACCTCAAATCAAAATGCCCCCTTTCTAGTCTTCTCTTTTCAGTACTCCCACTCCCCACTCCCCCACATGTTCTTTCATGTTCCCAACCCCACCTTTCCCCAGACCACCAAAGAAATCTATTTCCCCTTCCCAAAGAGATCCAAGTGTCACTCCTTGTTACCTAACCTCTCTGGGTCTGTGAATTGCAGCATGGTTATCCTTTACTTTACAGTTAATATCTACTTTTAGTGTGAGTACATACCATGTTTGTCTTTCTGGATCTGGATTACCTCACTCAGGATATTTTTTCTAGTTCCATGCATTTGCCTGCAAATTTTATGATGTCATTGTTTTTAGCAGCTGAGGAATACAATTTTGTAAATGTACCACATTTTCTTTATCCATTTTTTATTTGAGGGACATCCAGGTTGTTTCCAAATTCTGGCTATTACAAATAAAGTTACTTTGAACATAGTTGAGCAAATATTCTTATGGTATGAGTGTGCATCCTTTGGGTACATGCCCAAGAGTGATATAGCTGGGTCTTGAGGTAGATTGATTCCAAATTTTCTGAGAAATCACCATATTGATTTCCTAAGTGGCTGTACAAGTTTAAATTCCCACCAGCAATGCAGGAGTGTACCCCTTACTGCACATCCTTGCCAGCATGAGTTGTCACTTGTGTTGTTGATGTCAGCCATTCTGATAGGTATAAGATGGAATCTCAGCATTTCCCTGATACTCTTCTGTTGAGAATTCTCTGTTTAGATCTGTACCCCATTTTTAATTGGATTTTTTGGTTATTGATGTCTAATTTCTTGAGTTCTTTATTTATTTTGGAAATCAGACATCTGTCAGATGTGGGGTTAGTGAAGACCTTTTCCCATTCTGTAGATTGCCATTTTGTCTTATTGATGGTGTGCTTTGCTTTACAGAAGCTTCTCAGTTTCATGAGGTCCCATTTGATTTTTAAATTGTCAGTCCTAGTGTCAGTACTATTGCTGTTATGTACAGGAAGATTTCCCCTGTGCCAGTGCATTAAAGTC
>PVIU01009400.1:0-76639 GCA_004026605.1 Ondatra zibethicus
CCACCACCACCACCACCACCACCACCACCACCACCACCACCACCACCACCACAGCTTTGTCAGTAGACTGTAAAGTACAAGAAGAAACACCTAGTGGGTCCAGGAGCCAGGCAGTGTTGGGTTCAAATCCTGACTCTGGTTGTGTTATGTTGGACAAGGTATTTAATTTCCCTGAGTCTTTATAAAATGAGAAGGCAAAAACCCATTTACCTGAGTTATAGGGAAGCTGAAACAAAACCCCAGTTGAAGATACTAGGAGAACAGGCTTGAGGGAAGAGACTCTTGGGTGTTAACCCCTTCTTCTTTGGCATTCCAGGCCTCACGCTCAGATCCGGAAAGGGAGTTTAGTGACCGATATCCAATCCTGAAACTACGTCTACTGAACTGCAGGAACTCAACAAACACTGGGGCTATAATGACCAACTAGATTAAGAAAGCGATAGCTAATTTGTTTAGTTTCAGGAACTAATTATAATATTAGGTGCCACTCATAGACCTAGCTTGCTAATGATGGGCGCAGATTTGCTTGTTGTGTTCATGTTGGAACAATTAAGTGATAATTTGTGCATTTAACTCATAGGTTGGCATAGGTTGGCTTGAAATGATCCAAACCTAACAGCAATTCACTTCTCTCAAGACAAATTTGAATTATTGTTTGGCCCAACTCAACTCTAGAGCCACCACGTCACAGTGGGAATTCACGTAGAGAAGTAAATACTTGGGGAAATTCCTAGTGCTGGAGCAACGAGCGTCGTTGAAAGACCAAGTCTAAAAGAACTGTTGAGTCACGCTGCCTAACTGCTCTGGTCTCCAGCCAGCCTCTCACGGGTGGAGAAAGAAAAGTGATCTCAAAGATTACGGACGGTGCAAACCAGAGACCCATCCACACGCTGGCTGGAGTTGCACTGGGTCACACAGATAACAGGATATTGTTACAAAGCCCTCATTTTTATATGGCTTTCCTGGCAATTTTAGAAAATTGTTCTTCCTGGGTATGTTTTCTATAGTATTTGATTATACGTTTGTCATTTTTTCCCCTAAAGTTAAAAACTTTCATTTCCTAAAGTTATCAAACAATTCTTGATCTCTAAATTGGTTTCACTTATCCTGAATTAAAACACACATACATACCACACAACCCTATGCCCACACCCACACCCACCACACACACCACACCTACACACACGCACACACATTCATCATCATCAACATCATCATCATCAACATCATCATCATCATCATCATCATCAACATCATCATCATCATCCTCATCCTCCTCATCATCATCATCCTCATCATCATCATCATCATCATCATCCTCATCATCAACATCATCATCATCATCATCATCATCATCATCATCCTATGTAAACTGAAGCCAAAGGACCAGAGGCAGAACACAGAACAGCAAAGGGCAAACATTCTAAAGCTTCAAGAAATGGTGTTCAAATATTTTCTTTCTCCTGTTCCCTGAAAAATTAATAAATAGACAATCCCCAACTTCAAACCATAACACCCTGTCTGGGAACTGCACCCTCCTTCTGGGTTGCTTAAAGGGGGCGGACTGGAAAATGCTGCGTCAACATATCTTTTCAAGTCTGCTTTTCTGCTGAAAATTGATCAACAGCCCTCCAGTCATGCGTGGCCTGGTAAATGAATGAGAATTAAGAAGTTAAATCTGTCTTTGAAAAGTATGTGTGGGAGGAGGGGAGGAGTGCACTTAAACACCTACGGGGACAAGAAGAGAGTGTGGGGTCCCCTGCAGTGGAGTTGTAGGTAGGTGGTTGTGAGCCACTCACTGTGGGTGCTGGGAATTGAACTTGGGTCTTCTGTAGGAGCTCTATGCATTCGTAACCACTGAGTCATCTCTTCAAGAACATTTTTTATAAGAATAGTGAGATGGGGCCCTGGTTAAAAAGGTATAACTTAGCAGAAAAATTGTAAGATGAAAAGCCTCCTCCGTCTCCACAAGCTGGAGCTATCTGGCAAAGATAGGTGTTTTCTTCTTGTCCAGACACCATGAAAATGAGTATGTAGATCCTTCAAAAACAAAACAAAAACAAAAACTACAGTCAGCTCTACCACATGTGCCAGCTATAACACTCCAGGGTAAATGCCATGGAGTTTAAGTCGACATACCACAGAGACACCGGCACTGAATTGTTCTAGATCAACAAGGAGGGGACAGAGAAAGCATAGCATATCCACAGTGGAGAATGAAGTCATCATTTGCAAGAAAATGGGTGCAGCTAGAGATGGTCATGTTCAGCAAACCAAGCCAGTGAGAGGAATGCAAATATATATTTTTTCTTTCTAATCTATTTCTTTGATTTTATATTGACAGAAAACCATATATGATATATATTTAATACACATTTTATTTATATATTTTATCTATATATTAAGCTAGAAACAAAACTGTTTAGGAGGATGGGGACTGTTGGGAGGGCGGCGTGATCAGATGAAGGATAGAAAGGTGTGAAGAGGGCGATGCAAACATGCTCAAGGTATAGCGTGTACTTGTATGGATGCAGTACTGTGTATAGTGGGCGTATACAAGGAAAAATGAAAATGTGAAAGCTGAAAAGAAAACAGAAATGTATATATTCAAAAGGTGGCTTCAGAGGGTTGGTGGTAGAATGGCCACAAATATAAACATATACTCCGCTTCAATATCCTTTTATTCAGGGATGTAGTCAGATGTGAGTGCCTGGGCCAAACTCTCCCGGCACCCCTTATATACATGTGAGTGCTCCTGTATCTTAAACCCTGTGTGAGATGGTTACAAGAGCAAACACTGAAGTCACAAGCTGTGTGCGTCTGGGTCCCTTACCTAATGGCTATACCTACACAGTGGCCACTGCTACCTCATAGGCTTGTGAGAGGTTGTGTTCACATATCAAAGTGTGCAAGCAGTGCCTGGATGAGGGAGCCAACCTCTCTTTGAAAGGGGGATGGGTTATCACCGTTTGGCCTGTCTGCTCTGAAGTATCATGATTGCCTTTGAGAGTATATGGTCTCCACTGGGCAGCTCCTTCAGTCCCACACAGACATATGGTTTAATGTGGCAGAGGAAATGAGGGCATACATTTTCCCCCAAGCTGTTCCTCCCCAACCCCGGAAAGCACCAGTGTTTCATAGGTGTGAGCCCCTTTCCCCAAAGCTTTCCCACTGGCTCGGTCCCTCCTGAGCTGGGGGTGGGGGTGCGGTGGAGTGGGGGCCGGGATATGAGCTGCATCGGACTGAGGGGTTTAAATCCGGGTGGCACGGTATTTTCAGAGTCTTCCAACACAAAAAGACTTGGCTTTGGAAGGGATCATGACTGGCCAGCTGATCTGTTAAACAACATGCCAAATGCTGGGGAAATAACGAGGAGGAGAAAATTACATTCGCACTTCTTTATTGGTGCCATTAACAGTGTTTTGTCATCCAAATGATGAAGCCAGGGCCATCTCCCCAAAAGTACCACGCCACAAGACCACCTGGTGCCTTGTCTAATCCTTCACCCCTATGTCCCAGCATCTCGCCCTCTCTCTCCACTCCTGGGTGGGGATGGGGGAAGCAAAGGGGCACAGAGGTGGGCTCTGACGTGGAAGCCAAAGGAAAAAGCCACTTTCCATAAGAGCTCCTCATTTGCATAGCAGCGCCATCAGCTCTCTGGCGAGCTGCCCCTCCCACTCTGCTGTGGAGGTCAGAAGACCCTTTGGGGGCTGGGAGGCAGCCCCACCCACTTAGTCACCAGCCCTCTATTGTGTGAGATGCTTTGCTGCTGTACCCGGGCGGCCTTCACTTCCTTCCTGCTCTTCCTAACACAAGGCCTCTTCCCTGGTGTTGGGGGAGAAGCCAGCACTCTGCCTTCTCACCCCTTGCCCTCTGAATCTCAGTACCAACCTTTCTCTCTCCAGGCGAAGCTAGGATTTCCTTTTGTTTCAACAGCGCACGGAGACTTTATTTCCAAGAGCAGGACAAAGGCTCTGGTAAACGAGAAACTGAACCACGTCAGCTGTTAGAAGCCTATTGACCTAGAGCAGCCATATGAAAGCCCACTTGAATCCTCTGCTGCTTCTTCACATGTTGCTGGTCCCTCTTTTATAACTTATTTGTCATTTCTGGTGTATTTATGTGACATGCTCGAAAATGTTTGTGGCCATTTCTTATCAACCCTTTCTCTTTGGGGGCAGGGAGGGGCGGGGTGAGGTGTGCAATAATATTTTAAACTAACCCCAATGACATCTATTTTATGTATAGGACTTGACTTTGGCAAGAAAATATGTTTTGAAAGGAAAAAAAAAAAAACAATGTTGGGCTCTGGATTGCCCCTTTAGCCCAGGTCCAAAGTAGAAGGAACAGGACAAAAGTTGAAGCTACAGCGTAAGCAGCAGTGACCCCTCTTGGTAGGATTGGGGGTCGATTGTTATTGCAGTGCAACTTAGCAGAGACTGCCTGATCCCAGCATGCTGTGCAAGCTCTCCACTGTTGCAGGAGGAGCGCGCTGCTTGTCGTCCCGGCCACCCGGCTAGCTTACACCCAAAATAATCACACAGAAACTGTATTAATTAAAACACTGCATGGCCCATTAGCTCTAACTTCTTATTGGCTAACTCTCACATCTTGATTTAACCCATTTCTATTAATCTGTGTATCACCATGAGGTCATGGCTTACTGGGAAAGATTCACCATGTCTGATTCTGCCGGCTCTATGGCAGTTCTCTCTCTGCCTTCTTCCTCCCAACATTCGGTTCCGTCTTCTCCGCCTACCTAAGTTCCGCCCTATCAACCAGGCCAAGGCAGTTTCTTTATTCATTATCCTATGAAAGCAACACACAGACAGAGGACCTCCCGCACCACTCCACGAGACTGTTCTCCTTGTCAAGTCAGGGTATTTGTTTCATTTCTTGCTCTTTACTCAGCTTGTAGCAAATGACTTGAGGATTGAGCCACTCAACATTTATTGAATCAATATATCTTGAAAGGGGCAGGAGCCAGTATTTGAAGGCTACCTGCTTACCATTGATCAACTTCCTGTAAAGCCCTTCTCCTCTTACCCTGTACCTGGCAACAGACTTCCTGTGTGCACTTCTTTTTCTCCCAGGGGACCCATAATTTTGTCATTCCTTTTAATATGTACTCAATAACTGTGTAAGGTTTAGTTCCTAGGAGAACAACAACAACAAAAAAAAACTCTTTATAACTATTTAGCTTCCATGGGGGAGGGGACAACACAAAGAATTCTCTTAAATAAAGAATTCTTTCTGATAATGGATTGCTTGTCCCCAGATATCTAGTATGGAGCTGAGAAGATCCTGTTGCTTCTCTGAGCATGTCTTTTTCCAGAGGCTGAAGTCAGGCACACACTGAAGAAAGGTGTGACCGGATATATCTTGAAAACATAATGTGCTGGCTTTCTCTGATGCAGAAGTTGGTGGGTTTATTTCCCCCTGTGCATTTATTCCTAACCCCAAATTGTAGATATACCTTCCCCACCCTGGTGAAAGATTCTGAGTCACAGAGGTATAAGCTGAGTGTAGACAGATCAACCTGTTCCTTCCCTCCTTAGAGGCTCCTGGTTGGACCTTGTCTTTGTGAAGGGGAACAGAGACAATACCCTAATATATCGGTGTCCCCAGCTCCTAGGCTAGTCTTCAGACCTTGACCAGTTTTGTAGGGATCAATGAGACTGTGGCGTCCTAAGGACCGTCTACAGTGGCTTCCTTGCAGACTTCAGGGAATTCTAAATGAAATGGAGGCTGGGTGCAGCACCAGCGCACAGCCACGATCAGAGCTGCCTCCCAACTTCCTCTTCCCAAATGCCTACATCCTGCCGGGAAAGCAGCTGCTGGAGTAGGCCGAGGTCGGACAGAAAGGAGCACATTCTAGGGTTGGCTCTTCAGTGTTCCACATGATTCTGCACGCGGACCTTCACCACCCTGAACCAGCTTTCGTTTGATGGATGAACAAGACCTTTCCTAACTGATGCCCCATAACCTTTCTTTGAAATAACCCAGATCTGGAAAGACTCTGTTCCTCCCTCCCAACTTCCTGCCCAGTCTTTAGAGTTATATGTGCACTATATGCACACTATACACACACTAGACCAATTAGCTGCATAATCATTCCTGAATAAAAGATAATACCTAATTAGAGAATGTCTGGGTTCACACCAGGGCAATTAGCCCCCAAATGGAATATCTGCTCTGGGGTGAACACGGCATAATTGTTTTGAGCTCACCCCTCCCTCTCTGTCTACACTAGGAGGAGCCTGCTGGAGGATGAGCCCTCCTCTTTCTCCTCAACCTCAGTGCTTTTCCATGTGGTTTGCCATCCTCTTCACCAGTGGCTCCTGCGCCACAGCATCACTGTGTCCCAATGCCAGTGACCCCCAAGACCTCACCGTGCAGCTTTTATACATTTGGTGGTAATCTTGGTTCACAAAGGACCGTGAATAAAATCATCACCCCAGGGCTGGGGGTCAGCTCTGTTGGTGTAGCGCTTATCATGAATGCTTGAAGGCTTGTGTTTGATCTCCAGAACCCACATAAAAAAACAAAACTACTGTGATGTGGTGGTACCCACTTAAAATCCTAGTGCAGGGAGGTGGGCACAGGAAGACCCTGGGGGGTCCCTGGCCAACTGGTCTATTCTAATCTGTGAATTTGGGGCCTGTAGGAGATGTTAGCCATCTCAAAAAACAAGGTGCACACAGCACCTGAGAAATGACACCCGAGGCAACCGCAGGCCTGTGCACACTGGAAAATACAACGAAGCGGAAAATCACGAACCACCCAGAAATGTTTTCAGGAGATCAGGCAACTGCTCTCTCCATCATCAGATAGCAACTTCTGCTTTCCATGCTCTCTGAAACCTAGGGATGGAAAGGGAAGAGGGGGTTGCTAACACCAAAATGTGCATACTTAGATGACTTCTGGTGTCCCCAGCACCCCCAAACAAGCTGCACTTCAGGGAGCATGAACGGAGCAAGCGGTGAGAATTGTCTACCTCCACATTTGTTAAGTGACTCGTGCATATTTAAACTTGAGCATATCTTTACAGTTTGAGGTAATTGGCCTATTTTAAATAACTGACAACACATAGACGCTACAATGTTCTGTCTTCCTTCCTTCTGCCACTACTCAGCGTTTCTTGGCATGCACTCAGACCCAAGACACCCAGCCACAGGGCACTGTACAATAATATATCACCTTTGGCCTGCTCACAGCCTGAGCCAGAGATTTAACACTCGGGCTAGCAGCAGGGAATGGGGTTGTGCTTCTACATGAGGCCGATTCAGGGGTGAGGGAGGGGGAAGAATGGTGCCAGCAGTCCATCAGAGCGGGCCAGGATTCCGGCTCAGCTGCAAGCTCATTATATGCAAACCCCCGCTCAGCCGGCATTCCCTAGCTGTGTATCCAGGTCCTGTCAGCCACAGTCGTGTCAGCTGTGAAATGGTAGCACACCTATCTCATATTGTGTGGGAAAACGCAAAGCAGCAAACCCAATGCGAAGTATCTTATGTTGTTTCCAGTACACAGAAATACACAGTAAATGTTGGCCATGGCTAGTAGCAGGATTATGACCAGCCAGGAGGATAAATCTCGTTCATCATGCTACCAGCTAAATGTGTAAATTTGGAGAAGGTCCTCACTGCTCAAGACACTTCTGCCAGCACAAGGAAAGAAAAACAGTCATGATAAACAGATAAATTTTCAATGACATCAATCTCGAGGGCAAGCACATGGAGATAGCAACGCACAGGTGCACAGTCCGCAGACCTGGAAGCTCTGCCCCGATTCAAAGCCTCGGACATCAAGGGTCTGGGAAGCCACAGCTTTATTTATCTTTGCCTGTTTGTTTGTTTGTTGCGCCCTCAGTCGCACCCTGGGGGTTCTCTTGGCAAATCAGCCCAATACATCTATCCCCTTTCCTCCGGTGGCTCTTGGCAATGATGTCAGCTCATTCAACAATTAGAGAAAGGTTATTCATTCTATTAACCACTTTTCAGGCCTGGGAGAACCTACTGGGTAAAATATGTGGCTACAGGACTTAATTCTTTGCCATCAGGCTGGTCTTGGGTGAGGGAAATAAAAACCAGAATGAAACAAATTAAAGCCATTCTCTCTGGTTCTTTCATCGCTCCTCGTCTACCACACCCCCAACCTCATAATTATATGAAGTCATAGGAAATAAAATTCAACTAACGTGAAGATCGTGGGAACCTTTGATGAAGAGCATAGTCCCAAGGGCACCGTGAAGTCCAGCATTGTCAAGGCATGTGGCATGGGAAAGATCACCTGCTTTCCAGGGGCATGGTCACACCCCGAATCAAGGGAAAACCAAGGAGATAGTCCTTAACTCTAGCTGAGAACCTTCCTTCTCCAAGCACGTGCTTGTCCCTCAAGAGCTCAAGGTCTAATGCTGACAGCAAGTAGGAGGATGGTCATGGCTGCCTTCCACTGCAGCAGTCCTGGGCTAGCTGTGGGAAGTGGCATACTGCTTGGTGCTGTTCTGGCTGTTGGGTATTTGTGTTGGGTCCCTGAAGTGTGAAAGAGGACCAGGGGGGATGCTGCAGACTTGAGGAAGATGCACTCTGGAGCTCTAACCCTGAGCCAGTCAGCCTAGTGCCTCTGGAAGGGGATGAGGTCACAGACATTTTGGATGAGGGATCCCAGTGGGAGTTTGCTACATTTGCAATCAGTGGTCTTGGGATTTGCTTCTGTTCCATCCCCAAAAGACCTCAGACCTCCTCCTAGCATTTGGGCATGGCCACAGGACCAGCTCTGGACACAGGTCTCAGAGCAAAAGAAACAGGTCTCTTCTGGGCTGAAACATTTGATTGTTGATGCGATATCATCTCCTTTCTTCCCTGATGTGTCATTTATGTCTTTGTCCCCAATGGCATCATTTCAAGCTGACGTCTATGCTAGCGTGTCTTACTGAGTCACTTAGATCCACAATGGGTTTTCTTTTATGCAATGTATGTCTTTGTTGTGTTAATCTTTAAAAATTCTACCTCAACTTCTTTCTCTTCGTATGGCCATATTCATATAACCTGCCCCCACAAGAAACTTGTAAGGATTAAATGATGTGTATAAAAGTCTTATAATGAAGCTACTCAACATTAAGGCATTGCTATTCTATTATGATTACTGTTATCCTAAACCACTCCACTCCGCAGTCATATTCAGCTGGCACTGCTGTGTGCTATAACTACATCCTCCCACACCCCAAGCCCCCACCTCGTGGAGCCATAATCCACAATATAATGGTAACTGAAGATCAGAACCTTTGTATATAATTAGATTAACATGAAGTTATACAAGTGGGGCCCTTGTGATAGACATAGTCCCCTTGTCAGGAGAGAATCTTTACCTCCCATCTTCCCTCCCTCTTTCCTCCCTTTCTTCTCAGACAGTGAAAAAAGCAGCCCCCTGCCAGTGAGGACCACAAGTCTAACAGGAGCAAGACCAGACGGCACTTTGGTCATGGACTTCTGAGAATCCAGAATCATGTGGAATAATTTCTATCCTTTCAGCTGATTGCATGTTATTTGTGAATCTAGAAGAGACTCACACACTGGCCCTTCCTCAGCCTTCCTAGCATCAACCCTGTTCTTAGCTAGTAATAATTATATTCTCTTTGAACTGGGAGGTTATTTGCTAATATTTTATACCAATTTTTGAACCACTTAAAGGGGTAAAGAGTGGCCAAACATGTTCTCTCTGAGCACGCTCATATTTCTGTAAGAATGGGCATTCAATAACCAAGGAGGAACTAAAACAAAACAACCATGGATCACTCTAAAGAAGAGCAAACGTGAGAGGGGAGAAGAAAAAGACTCAAAAAAATCCTGAACCATGAAATCAATTATTGTTAGAGCCACAGAGAAGAAAATCCCGGAGACAAGACCAAACAGCCTCATTTGTGTACTGATTTGTGGTGTAGGAGGGTCTTCTGTTTGTATATTGCCCTCATTGGTTAAATAAAGAAAACAGCCCTTAGGTGGGCGGAGTAGACAGAAGGGAATGCTGTGAGAGAGAAGGCAGTGGGGCAGACGCCATGCTTCTCCAGCACAAGATGGACACTGGTTAGACTCATGCCGGTAAGCCACAACTCAAGTGGCGATACACATTAATGGAGATGGGCTAAAATAATATGTGAGAGTTAGCCAATAAGAGGCTAGAGCTAATGGGCCAGGCAGTATTTAAATGAATACAGTTTCCGTGTAATTATTTCGGGTACACACCGGGAGCCGGATGGCACAAGGGGCCCGGCGCCGGGAACGCAGCACGAGCCCCTCATTACTACAGATTTGGAATGTGATTCCCTTTGGAGATAAATGTAACATGAGGGCCGCTTGTTGGGATTTCTGTCCACCACTTCTCACCCCCCCTTTTTTTTTAAACAAAGGAAAATATCCATAGTCCATGTTTTGGGAATGTGGTCGTAGTATTCCAGGCTACTTCCTGCAGGTTGGGGGCACTGATAATCTTATGGGGACCTAAAGAAAATTTAGAGTTATGATCAAGTCCTGACTGGAGTATCCTGTGAGTCTTCATCATCTCAGGCAGCATCTTGAATCTGTTCTAAATGTAGAACTGAGACATCTGGACCATCTGTTCCTACCAGAGATTTCTCAGGTGGTCTTCCTTGATCACACCTGATTTTTCTTAACTCAGAATGAATCCACAGCCTCTCATTTTCTGTGGAAACAAAAGCAAAATCTCTTCTCCAAAGTAACATATCTTTTGACTTCAATTTTGAAGTCAAGGTATTTTCAGAATATCTTCCTTGGGTTAATTCAGCAGCATTTATAAACAAAAGTCGTTTAGCAGCTGTTGTTCCTTCCTCAGCATTCAAACAATTCAAAGAGAGCATAATAGCAGACAGTATCAAGATTATCTGTGTATTTTTCATCTTTATGTGGCTTTATTTTAACCTCTATTTCTTTTATTTTTACTTTTAACTTTTGACTTTTTGAGACAGGTTCTCTGTGTATCTTTGTCCTGGAACTCACTCTGTAGACCAGGCTATCCTTGAACTCACAGAGATCTGCCTGTCTCTGCCTCCCCAGTGCTGGGATTAAAGGTGTGTGCTACCACACCTTGAACTCACAGAGATCTGTCTGTCTCTTCTTCCAGGCATTGGGATTAAAGGTGTGTACCACCACACCCAATTACTCTCTCTTTTTTTTATTTTTACTTTAAGAATTTTAACCTTTAGCCTGCATATATTTTTAATACATACTAAACCATTTAGAGGTTTTTTTCGTCTTTGAATCTCTCTTTAATGTATATCTCTCTTTTTCTGACTACACGAGTCTTTAATTTACCAAGCAATAAGGGTAGGATAAAAGCCGTGGCTTTGATGGCTGGATCCAGCCCATTCCTTAGCTTTCTGTGATTCCAGCCTTATGGCTGAGGTACCAGCTGTAGCCACGTTTATTGCTACAACTCTATGGTGTTTCAAGGTCCCTGCCAGTAAGCAAGCTGCCGTAGTGTGCTCAGAAACCACATTCAAATGCTTTGTGATAGTCAGACCGACTGCCTGAAAAGAGTCAGAGTTTGCCCTGGCAGGTCAGCCCACAAAGCCGGCATTTTAAAATGGCGCAGCTTTTTTCCTGCTATGGCTGAAAACCAAAAAGCATGCGGTCAGCTTTTCATCAACACCATTTAAGTGTTTTGTGGCAGGACATCTTAAAAGAGCTGCAAGGTTTTGCAGCTAAAGCTGAGTCAGGAAACCTCTCTTAGATGAGAGCGCTTGCTTGCCTCTAGCAAGCAGAGCAGACCTAAGAAATTGCTGCTACCAAGAAAACATGCTTTCCTCTCTTCTTTCCCAAGCTTTCTCAGGCTTTCTGTGGATGCAGTGATCCACATGGGTGCCATTCTGTAACATGTGGGCCGCTTGTTGGGGTTTCTGTCCTGCCCAGTTCCCCCAGCCATTTAGGTCCCAAAGAAAATCACACAGAGAGTCTGCATTAGGTTATAAACTGATTGGTCCATTAGCTCAGGCTTCTTATTAGCTCTTGTAACTTGTATAGTCCATTATCCCTATCTATGTTAGCCACATGGCTCAGTACCTTTTTCAGTAGGGCAGGTCACATCCTACTTCTTCGGTGGTCTGGACAGGAGTGCCAAGGGAGCTTCCTGCTTCCCAGAATTCTCCTGTTCTCACCTCTACTTCCTGTCTGGTTTTCCTGCCTATACTCCCTGCCTGGCCAATCAGCGTTTATTTAAAACATGATTGGCAGAATACAGACAATTCTCCCGCACCAGATAAAGATTCAGGAAGAGCCAGAGAATGTGGGGAAGGTTCATCCTCTTAAGAGCCCTTGCACTACCCATCCTATACAAGCAGGTACTGGAAGAAATGAGCCTCATTGTACAGAACAACCTATGTATGACTACATCCTGTGGCTCCACGGAATTGATCTTTAAACAACCACAGAAGACAACATGTGTGTTATATGAAGAGGATAAATTGTTGTTTATTACCAACAATAGAAATGAAGTTCAAATGGCATGAAAACCAGAGACATACCTAAGGAAGTCAGAGCTGTGGAGGAAGGGGAGGCAAAAGGAATTAGACAGGAAAGGGGCCGCATTAAGAGGTTAGCGTTAGAACTGAATGACTTAATATAGAAAACGCTACTACAGTACCTGGCACGCGGTTAAGTGTATATGTTTTTCAGTCAGTTTGAGGTTTTGATCTAATCTTTCTGGGTCCTATCTCCTTAGGCATGAGAGCAGCCTTACTGGCTGTAGTTTCTCAAGTCTACCCTGAGGTTTAGATGAGGCCACTGTGTTGTTAACTCCTCTCTCTATGGAGTTCTGCCCAAAGCCAACATTCAATACACGTAGGTCTACTTTAACCTTCAAACCTGGGGATCTCTTCATTTAGCAAACAAGGAATCGGTTTAAACCCCATCCCCGCTGAGTTATTCTCTATTTCGGCAGCTTGCTTGCCCTCGCCCGTCATCCCACAAGCTCCAAAGGCAAGTTGCACACTGAATGGCCCACTGTTGTTTTGTGCAGACCTATGGTACATACCAACAGGCACACGATACATGCTCAGCAACTATTTCTAAAGAATTGACTGATTTTTATTTTCAGTCCTGCACGTCAGTGCACCACCATCCAAGTAGAATCTTAGATCCTACACGAAAGATTCAGCAACATGGACACTGCATGAGGCTGACAATTTTTCTCTTTCTGCATAAAAAATTCTATGTATAGGAAAAAATCACTAAGCAAGGCTGCAGCTGGCTGTCACTTCATGTCGACGCGTGCAAGCACAGAACCCCGTGTGATGGGGAGTCCTTGAGTTGTGCCATGTTGCAGTCTGTCAGAGGGAACATATTAGGAGGGAGGCATTAGCCCACAACTTGAAAGTTACAGGTAGGTATTTTTTTCCGAGCAAAAACTAAAGATTTCAGAGGTATGTAGCTTAAAAAAAATAAAAACAGATAAACAATTCTTTGCTTTCAGAGTCTTAACTCAAGTTGAGAGTGATGGTAACAGGAAAAACTTTGGGTTTTTCCATCACCTCCTCTGCCATTATTTCTATTGTCCTGGGCAATAAATTCCAGTGTTTGATCAAATAATGACAGATGCCACGCTGTCCCATTCAGGTGTCCCCAGCTTATCTGTAATGATTTTCCTCTAGTCAGCTCATTTCTTAGAGCTTGGCTGCATCTGGTTTCAATGGTACTATAAACAATCATCATTGCATTGTAAAACTGGAAACTCTCCACTAAAAGAGTGTTTTGATCTGGGTTGCCATAGTAATAAGTGTATGCTCCCCTCTTTGGAGGCCTTGTTATATGAAGTATCTGTGATTTGCTCAGAATGGCCCCAGTTCATCTGTCAAAATGGGTTTTTCCTTTTTTAAAATAATGATCTAGAAAATCCCTCTGCGGCCACAAATATTTTACAGCCGTAACGAGAAGCATTGGCGTCGTCAAGCTTTATAAATCTATGCCATTATTACATTAGAATAAATCATGTTGCTGAGGCATATCAATGGAACCTTGTAAGCATAGTTTTAGATTCACTGTTGAACCTGGGTGTGGCAGTTTATAATGGAAAGAGTATTATTAAGTGTGACTTCAGAAATGAATCCTACGTCAGTTTGCTGTAGAGAGACCCTAGAGCAAAAAATATGGAAATGACTTCTGACTTGTACCAAAACGCTGCAAACAGCTAGTAAGGTTCAAACTTAGTTACAATTAGAATGTAGTAAACCATGGTGCGCTAGGACGTGACACTAGATATCCCACTCACGTTTGGATCCAAGTCGTTCCTTGGTAAGAGAAAGTGAGAAGTCCTGCACGTTTATCAGTGTCGCCAGGAAAAAGAAATAATGAAGGCATATCATTTAGAATGAAATGTTCCAGTCAGTTCCAGTAAATGGTACAAGAGCTAGGATTGTTTTTTTTTCCCCTATGGGTACAAGAATAAACAGATATTATATCAACAAACCAGCAATAGAATCCACAAAAAGGTGCGAGATCATTTTTCATCTAAGACAAATGGCTAAGTTGGCTCCTTTCTGTAAGTCACTACCAGCTACAGGCTTGTTTTGTGTAATTCACTGCAGGCTACTGCCTTGTAATATCTGATGTGGGAATATTAATGGCGTCAGCGGGTGAAAGAACAGGAAGGATCCATCTGTATCTGATGAATTCTAATTAAAACGTAATTACTGCACAAGGAGTGAGCTGCCAACTTTATTCCCTCTTCCCAACCACAAACCCCACAAAGGGAGCCCCGAGTCTTCTGCTATTTCGACCCTGCTGAGCAGCCAGGACAGCAGGCAGCAGCCACACATTTCTCTGCATTTTTCAGGTGACTTAGTCTTAAACAACCACAGCCCCTGAAGACGTTCAGGGGCAAGAGGTTGTACACATCTTCTGTTATAATTGACCTGGGCTTTGAGATTTCTCTGTCATGATGTATCCCAGAATGGTGCATGATGGGAAGACCCTTGTTATTCCTCTACCAGCCGAGCCAAGCGGACAAGATCAAGTAGGCCTGGGACTTGGGAAAAAAGGGAAGAAATATTGACAGATAAGTAACCACTCCAGGAAATGACAGACAGCTAGAGCGGTGTTGGTCCCCTCAGGACTCGGTGGTAATCCTTTAACCTCATGCTCAAATTCTGTACTCTTTCGAAGAGAAGGAAGAGAAGAAGGGAAAAGCAAATTGCTTAATCAAAGCCCTTAATATGTGGCCAGGATTAGTAACTAGACTGGCGGCACAGAACCCTTCATAAAAAGGCCTTGGCACTAATGAAGTCATATCTGTAGGCTGCAAAGGGACATCTCAGCCGGCAAAGACATTTCCTGTGGGAGAAATCCAGGCATTCCAAACTATTTTCCTAACCACTAGGAATTTCCCCTCTGCTGCTAAAAGGAAGGTACGGCTACAACCTGGCTGCCTTCTGGCTGGTCAGGTTTCCGTCTTGCCATCTTATAGAAAATCACCTTCATCGAAGAGGCAACATAACAGGTGTCAGCTGAGCTTCCGTCGAAAGAAAAGAAGAATCAGCTCTGGCGTGAGTCAGTTGCTGCTGAGGGTACTGGAAGATGCCGGGTTCTTCTTCAGAGAGGAAGTGCTAACAGTCTAAAGTGGCTCTGTCAATTCACGTTAAAGATGGAAAACAAGAGCACACTCCACTCATCTGGCATGTTCCACTCAGGTCTTTGTTGTTGTTGTTGCTCTCTTGAGAAGTAGGGGGAAGTACATAGTAGTTACCCCATTCTAACACAGGGCATTCCGAGGTCCTGATGAGGGATTTGTGATTCTGGTTACCATTGTTGTAGAGAGAACAGTGGAAGCATTATTGTTCAGTCATTTTTATTATCTCCTGCCACCCCACCCCACCCCCCAAGACATTACCAATCTACCAGGAAATACACAATGAATACGTGATCGAATCTATAACAGGCTGGCCCTTGTTGAGCCCATAGAAAAATAGGTGCACAGTGTCTATAATTGTCCCTCGCTTGCATTCCTACAGTTCTGTTTCAGCAATCTACTGCCATGAAATAATTTAGCAACTCAGAGCCATATTTATTGTCTTGGTTTCTACATGCTACAAATCTGAGAGTAGCTTTCCTGGTGTGGGCTCAGGGTCTTTTTAAGGCCAAGTTATGTGTGACCTTGATTGGGACTGAACACTCTTTCAATAAGTCACTCACATGGCTGTTGGCCAGAGTCCCCAGTTCCTCACTGGCTGTTTGCTGGAAGCTTTGGTTCCTCATCATGTGAGCTTCTCCACTGAAGCTTGAAGCATGGCAAGTGGTTTGTGCTGAATTGAGTAATCTAAAACCTTGGATCCTCTTGCTTCTCCTTTCAAAGTGCTGAGACTATAGGTGTGCACGATTTCTTTCCAAGTTCTCCTTTTATCCGAAGGCTGAGCATAGTTACAGGACACATGCAGGGCTGACTTTCCCTCACAGACCAACTCCTCTTCTTGTATTCTGAAAACAGCACTCTTTACACAGCTAATTAGGCCAAAAGCACTGGCCTTGCCCTCAATTCCCACTCTCCTTCTTCAGAGCCAGCCCATCATTGAATCTAGATAGCTCCTAACACACTTCACATCCCACAACCTTGCTATCCTTGCCAGGTATGGTTGTTTGAAGGAGAAGGGCTCTCATAGGCTCATACCTTTGAGTGCTTAGTCATCAGGGAGTGATACTACTTGAGAAGGATTAGGAGGCGTGGCCTTGTTGAAGTGTGTCACTGGGGGTGGGCTTTGAAGTTACAGAAGCCCAATCCAAGCCCAGTGTCATTCTCTTCCTGCTTGGAATTTCTTGGAATCTGCATGTAGAATTTTCAGCTACTTCTCCAGCACCATGTCTGCCAGCATGCAGCCATACTTCCCACCATGGCGACAATGGATTAACCCTCTGAAACTATAAGCAAGCCCCAATTCAAAGCTCTCTTTTGTAACAGTTGCCATGGTCACGGTATGTCTTCGCAGCAGTTGGACACTAATGAAGACACAAGGTAGAGCAATCTGGTCTGGGAGGCTCCATCTGTCCCCTGCTTCTGCCCTTGTTCCAGTCTTAACAATGTGCCCAGAGTGACATAAATTAAATGACTTCACAATGCTCACTTCCCTCTACTGTCCCCATCATCAATCACACCCAGCAAATACTCTAAACTCCTCATCCTATCTCTGCCATACTTGCCGATGTGCCTCTGGCAACCTTGTCTTCAGACTCCCCTACCCTCTCATAGGGAGGCCGGCATCTGGTTCTCATGGCACCACACTGGGAGGAGTCTCTTCTATGGGACTGTTGTCTTGAACACCATTCACACTCATGTCCGTAGCTCAGCTTTAGGGGAGATTTCTGGCCCAGTTAGCAGCCAGATCTTACTCTCTGTGCAACCTTTTCAGTTCAACTTATCCCTCTCATCGTCACCCTTTCTCCTCTTTCTTGCTGTCTTGTGTCTTCCCCAACAGAATGCAGTGTCTCCTTGTTAACTGGTAAGTCTCTAGCACCCCCATGAAGCCTGCTGCAGGGAAAATGCCTAATAAACATTTATTGAATAAATGGAAGTCAATCACTGACATCCCCAGACAAGGAACATTTCCAATCTGCTTTGCATATTCTGGTAATAAGCCTGGTTCTGAGATCCTGCACAGGGTACATTTGAGAACATGCATTAAAACTAAGCATGAGAAAGAAACCAAGACTGTCTTATGTAGATCTAATTTGTAAACGTCACTGCTAAGAAATGAGGGCAAGCTGGAAGGAGACACCGGGATCTGGAAATTCCTGTTTGTGCTCAGCACAGTTAGTTGTGAAGGATGCAGTTAGAATAAGGGAACTTGGGTTTAAATTTAACACTGTGAATGGCTGGCACTGTTACATCTGTAAATTATACTAATAATTTGAGCCAAACTTAATGGCACCAACTTAGAGGAACGAATTACCCCATCCCCCATTTTGAAATTGGTATACTTAATAAGCCCAAAATAATTCCCCTGGAATCAACTTTCTATCGATAAATAGCAAAGTGTCTGTCATGTTAATGCTATTTTGAGATTTTTTTTCCAAGAAATATCAGTGTTCTCTTTCTGTGTGACTTGGATAGATAGTTGGGCACACAGACATCAAATCTGTTCTCACGGTGATAGGCACAGTTGGGATTCGAACCCTGGCTTTCCTTCCTTTCCACACTGAGAATAAGTGACCATCAAATGTTCATCTCTAAAAGAGACAACTGCATCACCACTTCCCAGAACCAGAGGCCACACAAATGAGAGAACAGAGGGTTGGGAAGGGGTGCTGTAAGTGCTGTCTACTGCAGCATCATGGCCGTTGCGATCATGAGCACATAGCACCTGTGGCTATCTACATGAGACCTGCATAGTAAAAAAGTCATCAAAGGAGGATGGGAAGGAGGGCCCAGCAGCAGCGGGGGGACTAGAAGAGGATAATGGGAGGCATATGCTATGGGAGAATGCTCTTATATCCTGTAAAATTTGTCACTCATACTGGTTTACTAAAATGTTGATTGTCCAGTAGCCAGGCAGGAAGTATAGGCATGGCAACTGGACTAGGAGAATTCTGGGAAGAGGAAAGGGAGCAATGCAGTTGCAACCCAGATGCAGAGGAAGCAAGATGAAAATGCCTCATTGAGAAAAGGTATCAAGTCATGTGGCTAAACACAGACAAGAATTATGGGTGAATTTAAGTAGTAAGAGCTACTTAGTAATAAGCCTGAGCTAATAGGCTGAGCAGTCTATAGTTAATATAATTTCTGTGTGATTATTCGGGTCTGGGCATCTGGGAAACAAAAGCATAGGCTCTGTCTACGCCAACACATTGTATGCATACATAAAAACACCAACATTTTCAAAAAATTATCATTGAAAACTTCTCATTTTGCTTCCTGGTGTAGACACCAACCTCTGGGGTTGTCTGGTCACTAGAGTACAAACTCAAGAAACCACATCCAAGGACAAATGGCAGCTAGAAACTTTTGAACACACAGAGTTGAGGATCAGGCTTCTGTGCAAAATCTTCCCCAGGTTCCTGTCCCAGTAGCTGAGCAGCTTCCTGAGGTGACATTTCTAGATCTGAACTACATTATTAGAACGCCTACACCTCTGACCCTTAGAGACTGGTGATGGTCTACTTGCACAGAAAAAAAAAATCCATTTATCTTTCCTTCTTTTATTTATTTCATAGCTTCTTTTTATCCTTTTCTTTCTTTATCTTTTTAAAACAACTATCTTTTCTCATTTTACATACCAATCCTAGTTCCTACTCCCTTCCTCCTCCTGCTTCCCCCATCCCACCCCACCCCACCCCATCCACTCCTCAGAGAGGGTAAGGCTTCCCATGGGGAGTCAACAAAGTCTAAAACATCACCTTGAGGCCAGACCAAGACCCTCCCTATTATATCTAGGCTGAGCAAGGTATCCCTCCAAAGAGAATGGGTTCCAAAAAGCCAGATTAAGCAGCATGGATAAATCCTGGTGCCACTGCCAGTGGCCCTGTAGTTTGCCCCAGCCATACAACTATTACCCACATTCAGAGGGCCTAGTTTGGTCCTATGCTGGTTCCCCTGCTGTCAGTCCAGGGTCAGCGAACTCCCATTAGCTCGTGTAAGCCATTACAGTGGGTGTCTCCATCATGGTCTTGACCCCTTTGCTCATTTTATTGCTCTTCCCTCTCTTTGACTGGACTTTGGGAGCTCAGCCCAGGGCTCCGCTGTGGATCTCTGCATCAGTTGCTGGATGAAGGGTCTATGAGAACATTTAAGATATTCATCAATCTGACTACAGGGCAAGGTCAGTTCAGGCACCCTCTCCTCTATCACTTAGGGTCTTAACTGAGGTTCACAGCTAAGAGAAATAATCCTGGCAGCAGAAGAGGTATGACCCTATCAGTATTTTAGGGAGCACTGAGACAGTAGGGGCACACAGACAAATTAAAACCATGTCAGGGAAAGTAGGCTTAGGAATTTATTGGACACACCAAGGAAAAAAGGTATAATTTGTTCACTTGAACGCATTAAGGAGTTGTGCATTGAGAGATAGATCTTGGTAGCTGTGAAAACAAGAGAGCCCAAGTTCAAACCCCCAACATCTACATAAAGGTCATTCACGGCCATGCATGCCTACAACCCCAACACTGAGGGACACAAGGAACTCACTGACCAGTCAGCCCAGTAGAAACAGGCTTCTGATTCACTGTGAGACCCTTAAAAAAAGAAGGCGAAGGAAGAAGAAGAAGATGGAAAACTCTAGAGGAAGAGAGCATGCATGTGACCGTGGCTCCCACATGGGCATGCACGAGTACATGACTCACCTACATACACGTGCATACTCCAGCTCCCACCTCAGCTGCACACCACGAAATAATAAAATAAAATCGTGTGTGTTTTTAAAGAGGTAGAGAGATGCCCAGCACTGCCACAGTGTTAGGTTCTGGCTACTGATGGGTTATGATCGAGAACAGAAGCCACCTCTAGGTGGAGACATGCCATTGTCTCTTCTCTTAGTTACTGTGGCTGGGTGGGACCACTCTTAGTAAAGTGGGTTCATCTCAAGCCATGCTAGAGATAGGCAGCATAATAATCTTTCTTCATTAAACTATGAAATTAGTGTTATATACATAGATTTTGATAAGGATGCCCTTCCTAAACAGGCCATTATACATTTGCATATTTAATGAGATATTTTAATCTAATTATAATATAGAATATACAAACAATATATAATAATAAGAGAATATTTTAATGCTCTTTTCCTCACAAGAGTTTCTTCCTGTAACATAGTCTTTTACACAGTACAGTTGTACTGCTTCATAAATCTGTTCACTTCCCAAGCACATTTTTTTTCTTTTTCTCTTTTCTAAGCATGCTTTCCCTAACATTTTGGACTTACGTTTTTGCTCTCTAAAGTCTTCTGCCCTGCCATGTGGCTGCCCTCTGTGCTTGCTTAATTCAAGGGGCATGGCTTCCTTCCTTCTTCTTCCTTCTTCTCCAGGCACCTGCTGAGATGTGCGGCTGCTGCCTGCCCTGGTGTTTTTCTTTTTATCTCTAATAAAACCATCCTTGAGTTTCTGTTTCAGTCTGTTCAAATTCTTTTACTAATGAGACTGAGAACCCCAGGTGGAGATTCTGGCTTCCCCAGCATCCTGAAGACTATTCAACTGTTGTTTGCCTGTCCTTGGTTTGCCCACCTGGACTTCTATCTACCATTCCTTCATCTAGACCTGCCCTTTCTCCTCCACAGCTTCACTCTCAACCTGTGACACTTGCGTCCACTGCTGAGTCTCCACCTTCTTTCCCGAACCTTGATTTTGGCTCATTGTCTTATCCATACAGATCTATGGACACCTCTGTTAGCCTACTCCTTTTTTATTGGAAATAGATTTTTTTCATGCAATATATTCCAATTACAGTTTCCCCTCCCTCTGTACCTCCAAGTTCCTCCCCACCTTCCTTCCCATCCAGATCCATCTGCTTTCTGACTCTTGTTATTAAAAAGAAAACAAGACTCCTAAGGGATGATGATAATAAACTAAAATATAAAAATAAATAAAAAACAAATCAGAATAAGACAAAACAGGAAGGAGTTCGAGAAAAAAGGCACAAGAAACAGATATAGATGCAAAAACACACGTGTTCACATATTCAGGAATCCCATTAAAAACACAAAACCAGAATCTGTAAAATATACACAAAACTTGTTCGGTAAAATAAAAGTAAAAACCCTGACGTGACAGTGTGAGACAAGGAAACTCCAAAGATGTTGTTGAGTGCACCTTGTGTTGGCTTCTACTGCCAGGTCTGCAGCCCACCCTGAAGAGTGGTTCGTTTCTCAGCGAGATCGCTGGAGAAAACTAACTTGTCACTGGCAGTGGGTATCAACTGCAGACAGCTTCTGGATGAGGGACGGGGCTGTGTCCCCTCTCCTCTGAGCTCTAGAGCCGTATCTGGTGCAGACCTGTGCAGGCCCTGTGCATGCTGCCAGTCTCTGGGTTCGCTTGTGCGTCTGTCCTGCTGTGTGTAGAAGGCTTTGGATCCTTGGATGTCCTCCTCCCCCTCTGGCTCTTCGCTCTTCTTCCTCTTCTGCAGGGGTTAGATGGGGACATCCCATTTGGGGCTGATTGTTCCAAGGTCTCTCGCTTTCTACACACTGTGGGTCTCTGCTATAGGAAGTCTCTCTGATGACGGCTGAGCAAGGCACTGATCTATGGGTATAATAGAATGTAGTGACATTTCAATTGTATTTTAATAAATAAAGACTGCCTGAAGATCTGAGAGTAAAACAGCCCCACTATTCAGCCTTACGGACCAGGTTATGGTGACACACACCTTTAATCCCAATAGCTACACCAGTTACCGTAGAAATCAGGCGGTGCACGCCTTTAATCCCAATGCTGCACGCCTTTAATCCCAGCTCTAGAAAGGAATATAAGACGGAGGTGGGGGGAGGCAGCTCTCAGACACAGTCTCATTCTGAGATTCCAGGATGCAGGATCACTACTTCAGACTGAGGTCGAGGTAAGAGCCATTGGCTGGCTGTTTTGCTTTTCAGATCTTCAGGTTGAACCCCAACTTCTCTCTTTGAGTTTTTATTAATCATACTTCAGTAGAATGTCATTTTATTGTTACATTTCTATGATAGAGCCATAGTGATTTCCCCCCAGGTCCCTAAGCTATCTAGTCTCAGGGTCTTAGCCACCCAAGAAGTATTGGGTATGGGTTCCATCTCTTGGAGTGGGCCTTAAACTAAGTCAGATATTGGCTGGTTTCCCCCACCAGCTCTGTGTCACTATAGCACCCATGTCTCTTGCAGGCAGGACAGGACACACCTTGTACATGGAAGGGTTTATAGCTGGCTTCCAAAAGCTTTTCAACTCTGCTGTGGCCCAGGGACCCTCTATAGACACTCTGAAACTTACACACACGGAGGGGTACTTTCTGACACGCAATATTAGTAATTAAGATCAGAGTGGAAAGGGAACCCACTGTTGCCTCACAGTTCACATGACCGAGGAAAGCAGAAACAGATAGCAAATTACTGACTGTGAAACTGCCATACCGTGTGAATTTGCTAATGTTCGATAAATTCTGACATTGTGGAAAGACACAGACGTGCTTGTCAGTTCATACAGAGTGCACCCATGACATTACATTCCTCAAGAAGTTAACCATTGAGCATGATGCATTTTCTTATTCCTAGCAAGACTTTTAGAGCAAGCATCTAGACCATGAACTCCGCCAGTCCTCGAAAAGGGGGGGCACTTGTTTGACAGCCCGCGGCCGGAGAGCAGCTGCAGAAGGAGCTTGGTTACAGTTCCGTGAAAACATTCTTATCTTTATAACAGAATCGTCTGGAATTCAGCTGCTCATTGATTTCCCCCAAGCCAGTATTTCTTAGAGCACCCAGACAGCACCCCTACAGGACACAGGGAGACCGATCCCAGGAAACTGCTGAGGTTTCCCTTTGCTTGGGTCCAGGGTTGTGTCCCCTCGCTGGGGTCCAAGGTTGGTTCCCATTGATCGGGTCCAGGGTTGGTTCCCCTTGCTTGGGTCCAGGGTTGGGTCGCCTGGCTTGGGTCCAGGGTTGGGTCCTTCTGGTATTCTCTAAGCCACAGTTAAAATCCTAAATTGTTGCTCCAAATGATGCAGCTCAGACAGGAACTAATCAGCTCCTGATTAGCTGCAACAGAATAAACAACACAAAATGGTCTTAAAGCTAGAAGGGGAGTAAGCTTTCAGCAGGGTGTTTCTGTTACAGGCAAAGGAGCTTAAAAGTGTTAGTATGTAAATGCTCACACCTTGGCTTTGAAAATGCTCACACCTTGGCTTTGAACTCAACACTCCATTAAGCAGCTGTGGGAACTGGCACCTCTTGCTCTTGCTCCTGTTGAAGCCCAAGGTAGGGATGGGGAGGAGGAAGAACAGGGGAGCGAACAGAACGAGGAATGTGGTCATGGCAAAGGCAAAGGAAGCTTCAAGCTCTGCCTACCACTTTCCTGCAGTTATTAAAACATCATCTGTCACTCCCCAGTATGTTCTGATTTGAGCAGTAAATGATATGGCCTCCTAGCAGGTTGTGGAATTATTGAAACATTAGAGACGAGGAAACCGCCATTTTGTGTGTAAATAAATATGGAAGTCACGTTACTTGGAAGTCATGCTTCGGTTCAGAAATCTTCATATGCTAAGGCTATGTGTTCATGACATAAATGTAAAACCAAGAATTAAAGTATCTAGGGGAGGGGGCCCTTGTGGTTACATGGCTGTCAGTTTGAAAATGAGAAACTAAGGATCAAAAAAAGCTGATTTCCCAATGCTAGTTAATGGAAAAATCTGAAAAGCAGACTCAAGTATCCTAAATGCAAATTAAGCATTTTTGTCACGTTGGGTTTTTCTTCAGGAATTATAACAATGGTTCCAAGACTCGAAAGAATAAAGAAGTCATAGTAGATTAACTAGATTAACTAACCTAGCATCCTCTCTAGGTTAAGGGACTCACAGAAGAGTGACAACATGACCCTGCTTGCCCTAGGTCAGGTGTCTGGTGCTTACATGTGATTTCGGCTAAGGAAGAAGCCAATTGTCAGCTTTCCTGTGCTAAATAAAAGCTGAGAATCCAGTTGGTTCCTGTCTTTACAAATGAATAGTTCACTGACTTTCTTTAAAGTTACCGAATGTCTTCAAAACTCCCATTTCATCATCTATTAAATGAGCACTAATATTCACCTTGGGTGATTGTTACAGTGATTGAGAAAGGAGAGCCATGCAAAGCCCATAGTCCAGTGCACAGCACATTGCACAGCACATTGCCACATATTCCACAAGCATTAGTCACCCTTACTGCCGTCAGGCATCACTCTTCGGCTTATATGATGTGTTACCTTAATATCGGTCCCGCAGACCCCACGGGGATAGATGCTGCTGTTCTCCTCTAACAGGCTGAGAGAGACAGGCATAGCATCATCAGCACCGAGCACAGCAGGACTCAGACTCGAGGTTCCAACTCTTTAGTGTGTCTGTCTTTGGTTACCTTGCTGGGGTGGGGATGCTGAGAGAACAATAGGAGATGGGAGTTTCCCTGAGCAGGGGTTGGTGTCGGGGAAAACCACAAAACTTGAGGCTTTAAGCTTTACTGAAGATATTAATTCTTTCCACACAGTCCAGAGATATGAACCTGCAATCTGGAAGGAGCTTGGATTTAGCCTTAAGATTCAAGAGATGCTATTCATCCCCTCAAAAGAGGACACTCAGATGTGGGGAGGGAGTAGGGAGGGAGGGAGGGAGGGAGGAAGCAAAGCTGAAACAGAAACCCCCACATCCCGGGATCAGGCCCCTAATGAAGGCATGACTATTAGGTTCAGGCATTATGCTGGCCCATCACCTGTCAGGATAAACCTAGGAAGTACCCTGGCCAGCCCAGGGTCCTATGGCTGCTATGTCACTATGTCTCTAGTCACTATGTATGTACATAGATGCAAAATATCCCTTTAAGAGACAAAGGGATATTTGTTTCTGCCCAGTTCCACTCTCTTTCCCACTGCCCTTCTGAAGAGGCAGGCTGGTCCTTGCTTCTTTTTCCTCTTTCTCTTTGTATTTCTCTTCTCTCTTCTCTCCCCAACTCCCTTTATCTCACTAAAACTCTCACATAAGCTTTGCCTGCATGGCATGTCTGTCCCTCACTTGCCATGGGTTCTCACCTGCCATGTGGCCCCTTGGCCCATCAAGGTCTCTGTTGCAACATTTTACAACATTTGACCCACCAAGTAAGGAAACATGAGCATTGAAAAGTCCCCGAACTGTTGCAATGAGGGGCTCGGACTGCATTCCCAGCGCAGGGCCCCTTGTGCCATCCGGCTCCCGGTGTGCACCCGAAATAATTACACGGAAACTGTATTCATTGAAATACTGCCTGGCCCATTAGCTCTAGCCTCTTATTGGCTACCTCTCACATATTTGTTTAACCCATTTCTAATAATCTGTGTGTCACCACGAGTCGTGGCTTACTGGGAAAGATTCAGCGTGTCTTCATGGTGGGCGGCTCTCTCTGGCTCTGTCCCCTTCCCAGTATCCTGTTCTCTTTCTCCTGTCTATCTAAGTCCTGCCCTATCAGAAGGCCAAGGCAGTTTCTTTATTAACCAATAAAAGCAACCCAAATACAGAAGGACCCTCCTACACCACTGAACCACTCAGCTCTTTTTAGAGCTTCATTCAGGTAGAAAATCAGTCAGGAAAGCAAATTCTGGGTAGTTCATAATTCCCCATCATGTCTTAGGATATTATGGTTCCCATTTGAGCTATGTGAATGCTCTTTCAAAGGTTGGTTTACTTGGAGTTATTTCTAGTCACATTTCTGTAAGATAATGCTCTTGTACCCTGTAAAGATTTGTCACTCATACCGGTTTAATAAAATACTGATTGGCCAGTAGCCAGGCAGGAAGTATAGGTGGGACAACCAGACTAGGGGAATTCTGGGAGGAGGAAAGGCAGATACAGTCACCAGCTAGACTCAAAGGTAGCAAGATGAACATGCTGCACTGAGAAAAGGCACCAAGCCACATGGCTAAACACAGATAAGAATTCTGGGTTAATTTAAGTTGTAAGAGCTGGTTAATAATAAGCCTGAGCTAATAGGCCAACCAATTTATAATGAATATAAGCCTCTGTGTGTCTTGCTGGGAGTGAACACCTGCAGGACTAGCGGGACAGAAACTTGTGTTTACATCACACAGATAAGCTTTTGACGGAGGAACAAAGCAATGCTACCGGTAAGGTTTATAATTAGCAAGCTCAGAGTACAAACAGATTCAAAACTAAGAGACAGATCCTTTATCCACACACCCGGAAGTGCTCTCAGTAGACAGAATAACAACCCTTAGACTTCCTCAGGTGTAACATGAAGGGCCTGTTTTGTTGGGGTTTTTGTCCTGCCCAGTTCCCACAGCCGGTAAGCCCCAAAGAAAATCACACAGAGAGTCTATAGTAATGATAAACTGATTGGCCTATTAGCTCAGGCTTCGTATTAGCTCTTATAACTTATATTAACCAATTATTTTTATCTATGTTAGCCACATGGCTCAGTACCTTTTTCAGCGGGGCAGGTCACATCCTGCTTCTTCGGTGGTCTGGGCAGGACTGGGGAGGAATGGGCTTCCTCCTTCCCAGCATTTTCCTGTTCTCATTGCCCCACCTTTATTTCCTGTCTGGTTGTCCCACCTATACTTCCTGCCTGGCCAATCAGCGTTTATTTAAAACAAGATTGACAGAATACAGACAATGCTCTTGCGCCACTCAGATCTCCGAGGTGTTCTGATTGTGGCCCCAAAAGATTGCCTGCACCTCGCAGTATTTCAGCAAATCTGAGCACCTGCTTTGTAGTGCAGGTGGCATTGCAAACTTGTACTTTGTTCTTCCTGGTACCCAGCAGGTGATTTGATTTCTCTAAACCAGTGGTTCTCAGAGGTCACATATCAAATATCCTGCACATTGGATATTTGCATTATAATTCATAAGAGTAGCAACAGTACAGTTATGAAGTAGCAATGAAAATAATCTTATGGTCAGGGGTCACCACAACAGGAGGAACTGTTTTAAAGGGTTGCAACATTCATGAGGAAGGTTGAGAACCACTACTCTGAACTGTCACTTCTTCACACTGGTAGCAACGGCACTATGCCTGTGATACATGTGATCTGCTTAGCTTTCTCCTGGCATACAGTAACTCCCAGTGAGTAGTAGCCATCTATTCTGAGCTCTGTGCCTCCTGGAACATAAAGAACATGCCTCTTCGTGGTTCTCCCAGCCCTGGTACCTAAACCTCTCTCCTTGGGTTTTATCTCCTGGATCAGCCTCTGGTCCACCTATAGCTTCCATGGTGGATTAGTTGGCGAGGTAACTGTCTCTTTCCATGAACTTGAAGGCCCTCTCCTTTACCCTGGCTGTACATTTTTTTTAATCAACTATATTGGTTAAGTCTCTGAAGTGGTGCATGTTATCTGAAGCCAACAGAAATGACAAACGCATTCAAAGAAGAGTCTGCACCAAAATTAGATCTTCGCAGGTTTTCAAACTGAGTAGATGCAAGCACATTAGGCTGTGATGAGCTACCTATAAGGCACATCCCTGAAGTCACTCAGACCCTAGATACCCGCACACCATGATAGCTGCTCATTGATGATGCTCAGTTCGGCAAACCACAGGATCTATCAGGAAGTGACAGACTTCAGCCTTTTTTTTTCTTTCATGAAAGAAAGGTAACACTGGGTATCTTAGTCAGGGTCTCTATTGCTTCGATAAAACACCATGAGCAGAAAGCAAATTGGGGAGGAAAGGGTTTATTTGGCTCACACTTTCACATTCCTGTTCATCACTGAAGGAGTCCAGGACAGGAACTCAAACAGGACAGGACCCTGGAGGCAGGTGCTGATTACTGGCTTGCTCCACATGGCTTGCCCAGCCTACTTTCTTGTAGAACCCAGGACCACCAGTCCAGGGACAGTCCCGTCCACAACGACCTGGGCCTCCCCCACTGACCACTGATTGAGAAATGCTTTACAGCTGGCTCTCATGGAGGCCTTTCCTCAATGGGGGCACCTCCTCTCTGGCGACTCCAGCTTGTGTCAAGTTGACACACAACCAGCCAGTACAACTGACCCCTCGTCAACTTGACACACAAATACATCGCTATTAAGTCACAACCCTTCCTTTCTTATTCATCCTCAAGATCTCACATTAAAAGCAAATACAAACACATTAAAATTTCAGTCCCTTTAAAATAGCCAATTTCTTTTAAAATCCAAAATTCAAAGTTTCTTGATTGTGGGCCCCAATAAAATAAAAAATAAACCAGATATTTTCTGACTTCAAGAGGGAAAAATCGTGGCACAGTTACAACCATATCAAAGCAAAATCAAACTTCAACCACCCAACGTCTGGGATTTACTCACAATCATCTGGGCTCCTCCAAAGCGCTGGGCTCAGTTCTCTGCCTCCACCCGCTCAGCACACACAGCTTGTCCTCTAGGCCCAGATGCTCCACTCCAGTGCTGCTGTTCTTGGTGGTCACACCATGGTACTGGCATCTCCAAAAAGCTGAGATCCCTGCTGCAACTGGGTTGCAGTTTGACCAACAGCCTCTCATAGGCTCTCTTCATGGTGCCAGGCCTAAAATTCTCTGCATGACCCCTTCAATCCTGGGCCTTCCACTGCCACTGAGGCTGCACCTTCTCCAATGGTTTCCCCTGGCCTCTCACAGTGCCAATTCTCAGCCTTTAAAGCCAGTACTGGGTGACTCTTACACATTATCAAATCTGGCTCCCAGTATGAGGTATAACATTTTCGGACTCAAACACAGCTTCTCTGTGCTCTCAGGAAACACTTCCCAGAAGACTTCACCTCAGTGATTAGGTCTCATCCTCATCACTGCTAATTTCTTAGCTCTAGTTGCCAGCATCAATTGTCTCAGTAACGCAAAGGATTCCCTAAATGGTGCTGGTTTCTTGTTAATCATGGCCTACTGGTGTGGGAGAATGGTTTGTATTCTGTCAATCATATTTTAAATAGACACTGATTGGCCAGTAGCCAGGCAGGTAGTATAGGCGGGACAACCAGACAGGAAGTAGAGGTGGGTCAAAGAGAAGAGGAGAATTCTGGGAAGAGGAAGCCCATTCCTCTGCAGTCATGACCCATCCACAGAAGGAAGATGTGACTTCCTTGCTGAAAAAGGTACTGAGCCATGTGGCTAACATAGACAATAATAATGGGCTAATATACATTGTAAGAGTTAATAAGAAGCCTGAGCTAATGGGCCAATCAGTTTATGATTAATGTAGACCTCTGTGTGATTTCTTTGGAACTTAATGACTGCAGGAACTGGGCAGGACAGAAAATCACAGACAACAGCCTACTCTTCATCCCCAGCATTTCAGAATGATAGAATCTTAATTCAAAATAGCAAACAGCCCTGACTGAGTCTTTAAACTTCACTCTGAAAGTTCAGAAGCCCGGCCTCCATGGTCCACACTGCTCTCAACAGTCTTATCTCCCCCACTCCCACAGAAGACCCTGTTGAGTTCTCCACACTCAATGGCTTTTCCAGTCCTAAGTTCCTAAGTCCTTCCACAACCCCCCCCAAAACCAACATGGTCAGGTCTGTCACAGCAATACCCCCACTACGCTGGTACCAACTTGTCTTAGGGTTTCTACTGCTGCGATGAAACACCATGACCAAAAAGCAAGTTGGGGAGAACAAGACTTCCACATTACTGTTCACCACTGAAGGAAGTCAGGAGAGAAACTCAATAGGATCCTGGGGGCAGGAGCTAATGCAGAGGCCATGGAGGATGCGGCATATTAGGTAGCTCGCTATAGCTTGCTCAGCCTGCTTTCTTATAGAACCCAGGACCACCAGGCCAGGGGTAGCACCACCCACCAAAGGCTGGGTCCTCCCCCCATGGATCACTAAATGAGAAAATGCCTTACAGGCGGACCTCATAGAGGCATTTCCTCAGCTGAGGCTCCTTCCTCTCTGATGACTCTAGCTGTGTCAAGTTGGCACAAACCAGACAGCACACTAGGCCTAGGTTTCTGCTTAATAAATCTGTGGCTAGAATATATCATTTGTTAAAGAGATCCAAGTGCAAATGACATTAAAGTGCCTTTTAAACCAGAGGGAATCCATCTAGTGGCTTGTACAATCTCACAACACTGAGAATCTTAACAGAACGGATTTTCAGTCCCTTGTCTCCATAGACAGTGAGCAAATAGAAGGTCACAGACATGGTCAGGTATCTTCATCACTCTGAGTCCCAAGCGTCTGGATCCCGCTATCCTCACGACCCTGAATTCTTTTCTTTCTCAAATAAAACTGTGTCCCCAGAGTTGAGCTTCTTGTACCCCAACACAGCTCAGTCTTTCCTCCTCCGGGTGGGGTGCAGCTGTTCCGCCCTTTGAATATACCATTATCCTTTCTACCAAACTTCCTCCTTCAACGTCTGGCTCCACGCTGGCCTCCTCTACAAAGACAAGATGTCCTGGCGCCTCACATTCCTCTGACCTCCACCAGGACCCAGCGATGGCACACCTGCACTCACTGACATCCTGCCTCCGAGCTGTTTGCTGGTTGTTTCATGTTGTCGGGACCCTCTGACTGAACTCAGAATTCCAAAAGGGCAGAGAACCTCTGTGGATGGATGTGGAAAAGAGAGAGATCCAGATTTTACTAATAATTGTACAACACTGGGCACAAAGCAATCACTGGGAGGCCTAAGACCCATCACACAGCCCTGAAATTCTGTGAGGATCAAGGGTAGACCAAGTCATCCAAATTTCAGAAGATAGAAGCCTCACACTGGCTCTCAGTAGTTCAGCCGTCCTTCCCAATCACAACTGCAGACAAAAAGTTTCTCTGCAGCCACCAGTTCTAGCTGAACACATCAGAGATTACTTAAAGAACAATTTATTTTTAATAGAAAAATTGATCCTCAAATGAAACATGAAGCCGCTTTCTCTTCCCCCTCCCCCTTTTTGGGCAGCAGACTAACCTTTTAAAGAATAGCATTTTTGCCCTAGAGAGGAGCGTACAAGTTTAAAAGGTTATTTTCCACATTACACATAACCCACATGCTCACCTTTCCTATCTCTTTGCTGGATCCTCGCTCAGGGTGCCTGTGGCGCTAACTCCCTGAAAATACCGGCTCTATTAATGTATGATTTAGTTCTCTTTACTTGGCAAAGTACAGACTCCATACTTCAAAAGAAGATTCGCGCTTTTGTAATCCATTACTTATTCCATGAGACAGGATGGCACAGAATTTTCTCCCCTCAAAACTCAGAAGAGCAAAGGAAGGGGGATGGCTGGAGAGCATAGCTCCCCTGATGCCCCACCCCTAGAGGAACTGCTTGCTCCCTGATGTGAGTTCTTAGGGCTTTCCCCCTCACACTCTCCTTAAACTGAGCATCCAGCGGGGAGTGTGTTTAGTGTCTGCCTCTCTCTTCCTACTGCCAGCCCTCCCGGTCTCTCCACAGCCTCTTGCTGCTCATTCTATACATGCTATACATGGCTGAGCGTGCCCCAGCCTCCTTAGAGCTCTCCACTGCTGGGATTGTTGGCTGCAGTCAGCTCACAGCTGAGTGTCCTCAGGTGCCAGACAGCTGGCTACAGCCGTTCTGTTCCACAGGAGCTCTCATCTAGGGTGGGCAACAATTCTTGCCTCCATTGAGGAGAGCTCTGAGCGACCGACCCAGCTCCTCATCTCTGTGCCATCTGCTGAGTTCCCTCCGGAGCGCCATTATATATTAATTTCTCCTTCCCACCCGTGCTCTCCCTCTCGACCATCATCCCTCCTAACAAAACTTGCTGATACAAGTTTCCATTTCAGAGTGTTTCCAAAGGACCCAACCACAGGAATGGCACACATTAATATTTGATGAAAAATGAGCGAATAAAGCATCTAACAATAAACAATAACATGGCTTTCTTGGGTGTGGCCTCCTAGGGCTGTAACTCCTGGCAGTCAATGTGGGCAGTACTGAGATTGATAAGCCGTGTGCTAAACTCTAAGGAGTCAGAAGACCCAGGCACTCTTGGTAGTACCATGAGAGGAAGGTGACCCCACATGCACTATAGCCGAACCCGTATTCTGTGCAGATGAAGACATCTTCTTACCAACTCCGTTTATCAGGGATATAGAATTACAACCCTAAAACTCTTCCTAGGCAGCATCCTAGGGATTTCAATATCTTCTGAGTGGAAAGCTTATGATACTTCACCCAGAACTAGATAAATGACTCTAATTCCTACTTTAGCAAATACAGAAGTCAGTAGATCTCTAAGGAAGAAGGTGATGTTTAGTAAACAGAGTGATTCCGTCACTTCCAGGAATGATGTGTCTCTCTTAGTAAAGAATGGGGATAATCTTGAAACATGATGCACACATCACACACCAGTGCATGTGCAGCCTCATCCGAGTAGACTCTAATTCTGGTTGTGCCCATTGCCTTCTGAGTGCCCTCAAGAGAAGGGTCCAGGACCAAGTTAGAGGCTTGGATGTGGGCTGCTATGTTTCCCCATGTACAACAGATGGTAGGCAGGCAGCAGCTGACTTCCTGCTCTTTTGCACTGAGTTTGTGGCTTCACTTGAGACAGTAGCTTAGAACACTGGCTCTCTGGGAATACTTACAGCCCCCATCTTTTCTCTGGTACACAAAAGTCTGCTTTGACATGATAACTCACCATCAGCAGCATGCTCAATCACGGGATGTGATTTCTCTGCAAACCTGTAAGGTTTTTCGGATGTCTAGCAGTCCCCTCTTTGTCTCACATGTAGCACATACATCTGCCATAATTACCAATAACTTCCTCGTTTCTGTATCTTTTGCTGTCTCTGTATACATCCTCACATGGGGATGCTGAATCAGATTTTTCTCAGAACTGGCCAATTAAGACTCGTCTCTTGAAAGTCTAATCTTTTCAGATGTTATGGAACGCCCAGTTTCAACCTAGTAGCTCCCCTCCTGAGCCCCCCACTGTTACGTAACACAGGGCCAGTAAGGATGGGCATGGGCATCCAAACTTCTCTTGCCAGTATCACATGCTAAGCAGACTCCCCAGCCCTGGGGACCAATTCACAGACTGAAACCTACTGGGGTCTTAGACTCTCACTACTCATGAAGTAGGATCAACACCACCATCATGAATTATTCAGCCCCATCCTGGGCTATTCCTTAGTGAGCACTGAAATAATAGGAGCTGACAACATTGATTTGGGGTGGATTTATAGTGAAGCCAAGTTCAAGGTCAGTAAGCAAAGGCCAGCCAGGCCCGGGGGAACTCGCCCTCAAGTGCACAGGTCCCAGGGACATCTCCACCTGGACAACAGTACAGCAAGGCACATGCCCTTCAGAATGCTCCTTTTCCTCCCAAGGAGTGATGGACATAAACATTGTCATCCTCTGAAAAACAAAAAAACAAAAAACAAAAACAAAGGTAACTTAGCTCCCGTCAAGCTAGTTCCCCAGCCAAAAGGATAGGTGAGATTCTTCAAGCATTTCAAAAACATCTGAATTGCCAGATAATTAACAGTTCAATAATCAAATCTCGGAACATAATTTCAGCTGCTTAGCAAAGAGGAAAGAAAGAAAGGCTTTGATACAGCTTATTTTGAATTTTGTATTAGGTTTTGACTAATTAAAAGGGAAAAAAAGTATTGGCATCATATCTAATCCTCCCATTGATTTCCCTCAACATTTATTCTGGTGTCTGTTATTGTGTAATCATTAAATGTAAAATATTAAGCTGGACATTTGACTTTATTGATCACTTTATGGACTAAAGATAGGGCAAGTAATTATCTGCCAAGATGGATTCATTGATGGGGCTGTCATTGGGAGAACTTAAGTTGACAGGCATTTGATTTTTCTTCCAGGGCACTGTTTGCATTCATCAGTTCCTCTTAATCCCTTCTTCATCAAAATTGCACATTTATAGTTATCGTTCACTTCTGACTCTGCAGCCTAGAGACAGGTGGCTTCCTACAGAGGTTGGTTATGTGACAGTGGACAGAGTGAGCCTCTGGTCTTGAGTATTTTTTGTTCTCATCCATGATGACCTTTTAATAGTTCTTCATCTCTTTAAGCCTCAGTTTCTCCACTTGAAAAATAATCTTATTTTTAATTTTTTCTCTGAGTCTTTCTCTCCCTGTTCTCTCAACATTTACAGTTCCACTCAGTTTTCAGCATCAATGTGGTACCTTGTCAACATTTCAGGGGTCTTGAAGGCTGCCAGGGATACCTGGATGAGTGAGCCCCAGTCCCTGCCCAGTTTCTAAAACTAAACTGTGCCAGATGACTGTAACAAGAAGCCATGAGAGTCTGCTAAGGGTTCTCAAGAATTTTAGGTATAAAATAGGGGTAAACCCTCACTGATACAGAATGGTTTAGACGCTGCTGCTGACCCAGCTGCCTTTATATGGTTGTTCTATCTGGGGTCCAGGGCAAGCTGCCTGCTCTGTTCCAACCACCCAAAAGAGTGTCAGAGCAAGAGAGCGAGACCCTCTCCTAAGTTTATAAATTGTCACAGACAGGACCACAACCTAGGATTCGTGATCCCCAAAAGCCATAGGCTAAAGGGATCAAAATTCCACACCAGGTCACCCTATGAGGGTTTGTATAACTAAAGATGGAGGCTGTGAGGGATTTGGCAATCGTGAAAGGTTTCTAATTGTCAAAAATTCATTCAAAGTCAAACTCTGGTGAATCTGGTGCCACTCCCCTGTGCTGAATTGCATGACCTCGCCAAAGCCTTGGGTCAGAACATGTATGGCTTGACCCTACCATGTATGGCATGTGTCCCCCCAATAAATACAATGCAATAAAAATTCATAATAACTCCACACACTTATAGACTAAGTTTCTCTCCTGCACACCAGTTCCCAAAAAATTACTCAGAGGTTTATTATTTCTTATAAATGCTTGCCTGATAGCTCAGGCTTGTTACTAGCTAACTCTTATATTTAAATTAACCCCTATTTCCTATCTATGCTTTGCCACATGACTCGTGGCTTCGCACCTCATTTTCTGGATGTCCTGCTTCCCTGATGGCTGGCTGGTGTCTCCTGACTCCACCCTTTTTTCTCCCAGAGTCCTCTGTGTCCAGCTGTCCCGCCTATACTTCTTGCCTGGCTACCAACCTGACAGCTTTTTACTAACCAATGAGAAAATACACATTCACAATGTACAGAAGGATTATTCCACAGCATTTCCCCTTTTGTCTAAGTAAAATGAAAATTTTTTTAACATAGTAAAACTAAATATAACATATTAGTTATTAAGTGAGAATTCAGTCCATTTGTATTTGACAAAATTAGAGAAAAATGTGCTATTATCTATTTTTGTGAGTCCAGTTTTGTGTCTAATTTATGTTTTATTGTAACTAAGGAAAATTGTAACTGTAACTATCTAGTCTTCAATTCCATCAAAGACCCCAGAAGGGTGAAATGTTACCTAATTACCTGGACATCTCACTGCCAGGGCAGCACCCAAAGTTCCTCTGTAATGTTGGGGCATCCATCTTCAGCCTATAGGCCTAGAATGTTTGACAGACTTTTCTGTAAAGCAAGATTTTTGAAGGACAGTCACACCTTGTCTTGGCAAAGTTTGACAGTCACTTTATTTTGTGTCCTGTTGGTCCAGTTTTGACAGTAACTATCAGCAATTGAGGCAAAGGTAGTTTCTTGCCCAGTGGCTAACTTTGCCACTAAGAAATTAAACCCCATGTTGTAGACAGAAGTTTTTTCCCCACCCGGCCCCACAGCCATTCAGTACCAAATAAATATACAGAGGCTTATATTAATTATAAACGGTTTGGCCTATTGCTCAGGCTTATTATTAACTTCCTCTTACAACTTAAATTCACCCATAATTCTTGTCTACATTTAGCCATGTGGCTTGGTACATTTTCTCAGTAAGACATTCTTATCTTGCTTCTTCTGCATCTGGCTTGTGATTACATCTCTACCTTTCCTCTTCCCAGAAGTCTCCTAGTCTGGTTGCCCTGCCTATATTTCCTGCCTATCTACTGACCAATCAGCATTTTAATAAGCCAATATAAGTGGCAAATCTTTAGAGTGTACAAGAGCATTATCTCACAGCACCATATGGAGTTTGTTCAATGTCCATTATCTTCTCTGAAGTAGATTAGAGTTGCAAGGAGGAGACATGTCTCACTGTCATGAAAAGATTTAGGTTATTAAACATATTAAATGCCATATTCTTTAGGTCTTTGTCATGTTAGAAGACCATCTATCTATCTAAATACATCTGTGTATGACCTTAAAAACATATCTAACATGGCTATAAGTTTGACTATTATAGATGACTATTAATCTGTATTTCTCAATTATACATTACATTTTTAAATGAGTTACATAAGCACAACACCCCAAATAAGAGTAGAACTATACATATACAGTATAACAAAATTAATTTAACATTTGTGTCAATAAGCCAAAATCCATAGAAATATAAAATATTTAAGATTAATAGTTGTTTTTTTGGATTAAAGTAGATTCAATAACCTACTTGTTTATCCTATCATTTCTATATCCCTCTTTTCTTTTGAGAATGAGATCCCTTAACCTAATCTCCTTTGTTCAGCTTTTTCCTGACAGTTACCAATAACAGTTTGTAACCAACCCCCCTTTAAATGATAATAAATATTCATAACCCATTTTGGGAATGAGGGCATAGCCTTCTAGACTACTTCCTGTTGTTTGGGGACACTGATAATCTTTGAGGAAACCTTGGGAAAATCAGGATAATTGTCAAGTCTTGGCTGTAGTATTCTGTGAGACTGGATCAACTCAGTCAGCAACCTGGAAGCAGTTTTAGACGCTGGATCACCTGGGCCATCATTTTCATTGGTGTCAGTCCCTTTGCTTTGAAATATATAAACTTTGAAAGGTTACATACATATCTGTATTAGTACAAATAGATTGTGAAGTGTACACAAGTCAGTTAAAAATGATTTTTGTTATGTGTTTGATCAGGTGATATATCTAGATAGATAGATAGATAGATAGATAGATAGATAGATAGATAGATAGATAGATAGATAGATAGATAGATGGATGGATGGATGGATGGATGGATGGATGGATGGATGGATGGATGGATGGATGGATAGATAGATAGATAGATAGATAGATAGATAGATAGATAGATAGATAGATAGATAGATAGATAGATAGATCACATGACTTGTAGTTCTTTTAGGTTTATTTTATGTTTGTAGCCAGGATTTTCAGGGGGTCTTCCTCAATCAAACTTGATTTTCCTTTGTCTAGAATGAATCCATAGCCTCTCATTTCCTTTGGAAACAAAAGCATAACCTGGTGTAGGAGGTCCTTCTGTCTGTGTTGCTTTCATTGGTGAAGGAACAAAGAAACTGCCTAGGCTTGATAGGGCAGAACTTAGGTAGGCAGAGAAGACAGAACTGAATTCTGGGAGAAAGAAAGCAGAGTCAGGGAGATGCCATGGACCCACCACTGGAGACAAACATGCTGAGACTTTGCTGGTAGGCCACGACCTCGTGGTGATATACAGATTATTAGAAATGGGTTAAACTAATATGTAAGAGTTAGCAAATAAGAAGTTAGAGCTAATGGGCCAAGCAGTGTTTTAATTAATACAGTTTTCTGTGTGGTTATTTTGAGGCTAAGCTAGCCAGGAGGCCAGGATGAACAAGCGGCCCTCCTTCCTGTTACAATAAACTCTGCCCCAAAGTAACATATCTTTTGACTTAAGTTTTGAAGTTGAGATATTTTTAAAATATATAGATTGGTTTAATCGAGCAGTTTCCATAACCCAATGTCTCTTAGCATCCAAAATTTTAAAGACAACACAATAACATACAGGGTCCAAACTTTCTGTGTAGTTTCCATCCTTACATGGCATATATATATATACCTTTTCTAAGGACTTTAATATTTTAAAATTGTATTTTTAAATTTAAGACTGTATATATTCTTTTTCTTCTCTCCCAAGCCTGAGCATGTTTTAAGGCATATTCACAGCATATAGAGAGATGATGTCTCACGTGAAACCCAAATTTCTTATCTGTGCCTTGCCACATATCTCATGGCTTATTACCTCATGTTCTATACGTCCTGCCTATTCAGCAGCTGGCTGGCATCTCCTGACTCTTCCCTTCCTCTTCCCAGAGTCCTCTTTGTCCAGCTACCACACTTATGTCTCCCGCCTGGCTACCAGCCTGCCAGTCTTTATTAACCAGTGAGAGTAACACATATTCACAGTATACAGAAGGATTATTCCACAACAAGTAGGGGTTCTCAATCTTTGTATTTCTCTTTATTGTAAACTTATTTTGGGTGCTGGAGAAATGACTCAATGGTTAAGAGAACTGGCTGCTTTAGCAGAGGACCGAGGTTCAACGTCCAGCGCCCAGGTGGAGGCTCACGCTGCCTGTAGCTCTAGTCCCATGTTAGCCAACACCTTCTGGCCTCTGTAGGTTCCAGGCACACATGTGGCAGTACACATCTACATGTAAGCAAAATGTATTAAAAATAATAAAATTAAAAACCTAAAGATTGGTTTTATTTTTATCTTTCTGTGTGTATGTGTTTCTATATCATTCCCATGGAGACCAGAGGAGAGTGTTGGGTTCCCTGGAGCTGGAGTTACAGGTGGTTATTGTTAGGAACCCAAGCCAGGGCCTCTGGAAGAGGAGCAACTCTTAACCACTAAGGCATCTCTCCAAACAGGCCTTTCAGGGTAGTTTCTAAGAATCTAAACCTTGAACCCTCACCCAGGACAGTGATACAGTTCATAAACATAACACATTATCTACAATTTGGGGATAGTGGAAGAGCGCATGGGGGTCTCTCCAGGACAGATGGCTCTCTAGGTTTATAGGATCAAGTTTTGTTCTGATGTAAACACTTTTTTATTTCTATTTAGTTATGATCATTTTGCTTTTATTCAATCTTCTCAGTTCAACTATTTACTAGATGTGTGGCAATAATCAAATCACTCAATCTTTCTGATGCAGGGACAAGACCTCTTTGCAACTGGCTGACAGTGTTAGTGTTAGGAACTCGTGTAAGTGAAGTACCTGCCACACAGCCACGGGCATTCAGTCCTGGCTGATACCTGTATAACTCTTCCTGACAGGCTGGAGGCCCAGGTCATTCTGCAATGTCTGCAGCCTCTTCCGTACTAACTTATTACTTGTGTTTTCTTCAGTCTGAAATCAGGTACGCAGATTTCTTTTGTTTAAAAAGTGTCTACTGTACAGCTTCTGCCAAAATGGCTTTACTCTCAACTCTGAGGTTTGCTGCATCTAAGTTCGGCCTTAGCCACATTAGCATGGCCTAGATTTCCCCATTTTAAATCTTTCCTGGGGCAGAAAATTAATCTTTCCTTAGGCAGTACCTAAAGGGTATAAGTATTGAGTGATCCAGAGATCAATTAAACACAGATTGATCCTAAGCAAATAAACTGCCTCCCTACACAAAATGAGGCCATGGTGAAGACAGAAGAACCTCGGAAGATGGAGTTAGGCTTATTCAGACACCTGACGAAAGAAAAGGATAAGTCAGGAAGCTGCTAGGATCCGACCTGAAAATATGGTGGTGGGATGGAGACAGAAAGAAAGACAGACAGACAGAGATACAGGAAGATGGGGGAGACAGAGACAGAAAGAGGGAGAGAGATAGAGACAAAGACACAGAAAGATGCAGCAGGGTGGAGGGGCACAAGCCCTGGATCTAATCTCTTGAATACATGTGGGGCTGGCTCTCTATTACAAGTGAGGAACTATGCAGATGTTAGAGTCCACTTGAAAGGAGGCCATGAAAATTGCCCCTGAACTTGCTTACCTGGCGTAGCCCATAAGAAGTTATCCACCTGGACAGCTTGCTCCCCAATCTTTGCCAGTATCTGGAAGACAGTTTCTGTTCTCACAAACGAGGGTCAGGCATCTTGTAGGCGCAGACCAAAGATCCTGCATCCCATAATTTGTAGGACAATCTGCCTCTAAAGAGAAAACAATTTGGCTTTGGGGCTAGAGAAACGGCTCAGCCGGTAGAGTCCTTACCTCACAGGCACGAAGATCAAGTTCAGATGAACAGAACTCACACAAAAAGCCAAGCGTGGCAGAACCTCCTGTAACCACTCAGTGCCTGATGAGAGCAGAGATCAGGGGACGCCTGGGCGCTCACAGTCCAGCAGGGCTCATGTTCCGGGCCAACAAGACGCCTTGTCTCAGAGGAAAAGTCCTCTGACCCTCACATGTGTGCTGTGCATGGGCAACCCACACACACATAGGTGTGTACACTAGGCACACAGGAAAGGGAGGGAGGGAGGGAGGGAGGGAGAGAGGGAGGGAGGGAGGGAGGGAAGGAATTATCTGCTTCCAAATGTTAAAACATCAGTAGAGCCCTCCTGCTGTCCTTAGACAGCTTTGGAAACACAGCACTCGGGAAGGGCCCTGTCCACAGCCCCCCAGGGCAGCAATGGAGAGACCTGGAACGCCATAGAGTGCCTTTTCATCGAGCCCCTTTCCTCATTCTGGATGACCCAATTAACGTCTTAGGACATTGGGCACAGAAGTTAAATTGTACTACCAACATTACGCATGTAAACAGTATTTAAACAATAGTGTTTAATGTGAAATGAGAATAAGGGACAAAGCTACACACTGCAATGTAGATGAAATAGTAAAATGGTTGTGGTTTTAAATTCTAGACTCTTTAGCTCGTTTGGGACAGAGACAGAACTATAGACTGGAAATATATCTTGTGAGGATAGGAAAAGTGTCACTATATCAAGATATTGGAGTAATAACTCAGAAAAATTACAAATGTGTGAGTTCCAAGCTAATGAATGAAAAAATTAAGGGAGGACTATCTCAATTAATCCAAAGGAAGAATTTTTAAAACTTAGATCAGTCCAAAACAACTTTAAAAACATAGTACTAAAATGACTACAAATAGATAAGTGACCACAATAAATGAAGTACACTAGAATTTCTACTAAAGCAACAGACTACATATAAAGCCAAACTGTTTGTGTGTTTCATACAGGAAACACAGGAAATATAAAGAAACAATAAAAAAATCAGAAAGCTGAAAAAATATAACAGAAAGAGAGTTGCTGTAGCTCTATGAAAATCAGATGTAAGAAAATTTAAAGCAATATGCATGTTAAAGGAGAGGCCTTTGTTCCTAAACAAGGCCTGGTGGTAGGTGATGAGGGGGAGGAAGACAGGCAGCCATGCCTGTTGCAGAGGAACAAGGAGAAAGCTGTGCTTACAAACAATGTGACCATGAAGCTGATGCGACAGAATCACTGCAAACATAATAACAGAACAACTGAGATCAAGAAGAACTACCAAATCTAAGACAAATATATTAAAAATCAGTTTATATTAGCAATAAATATCCAGAAACTGCCCTTAAATCACAGCATTTAAAATACCATATACTAAGGAAAATAGACCGTCTCAAGGGTGTAAAAATGTGTGCACTGAAAACCATAAAACATTAGAAAATTAGAGATTAAGCCCCTGTTTGAGAGTAAAAAAAATTCCATAATTGGAGGTTTCTCTCCCACCTGACAGTTCCTGAATAACCACTCTGAGGCTCAATATTTATTATGAATGTTTGGCTGGTGGCTCAGGCTTATTACTAGCTAACTCTTACATTTAAATTAACCCATTTCTATTATTCTATGTATTGTCACATGGCCTGTGCCTTACCTGCTGTGCTCTGGCCGTTCCAGGCTCTGCCCTTCTGTATCTCTGCTTGGATTTCCCACCTGGCTCTATCCTGCCTTGCCATAGGCCAAAGCAGCTTTACTTATCAACCAATGAGAGCAACACATATTCACAGTGTACAGAGAGACCATCCCACATCAGAATTATTGCTGATATTTCAATTTTCTCCAAAATGGTCCAGACTCACTACAATCTCAGTCAAAATATTAGAAAAACTTTTTTTTTCTTAGAAGTTCAGAAATTTATTTCTAAAATTTTCATGGCCCTATAAAGAATTGAGAATAGCCCTGAGCTGGCTTCAACATGCGTTTTCAGGCTGTAGCAACAAGCACTGGGGAAGTTGCCTGGATTTGACCCTGAGGCCCGGGATCACCACAAGCATGTTAACGAGAGTTGGGAGGATGAGAAGAGGAGGGCAGTGGCTACAGAAGAGGCTGCAGCTGCTGGGAAGGAATCCCGAGGCGGAGAACACGGGTGGCACTGGGGAAAGGGAGAACAATGGGTTCCTGCCACAGCCCCTAAAACAAACCAACCTTAGGTGCCTTGAGTTAGCCCACCAGGACTGGTTTTTGGACTTACAATCTTCAGAACCATGACACAACCCCGTGTGTTGTTTAAGCCCCTAAACTTAGGATAATTTATTTTGGCAATGAGAAGGAGGTCAAAGTGATTGTAAAGAGGCGTGGAAAAGGCTGGTGAGGACAGACGTTAGAGTCGCCAGGACCATGAAGATAGACCGTCCCATCGGTGTTAACATGTGTCAGAATTACCGTCTCTAAGTCTATTTATTTTATTGATTGGTACATCCCAACATACAGCTCAATAAATCGTCTTAAGACAATGTATGTATTTATACATAACAGATAATAGGCAGGCAGATATGGTAAAAGTACATACATGCTCCTATAATTTTTTTCTGAAATTTTATGATAGTTTTAAGTCTTTACCTGAAATTAATGATTTGGAAGGGTATAGTGTAAAAAGTTGTTTCTACATTCCCCATAAGAATAATTAATTTACCTAGTGCATTTATTGAATATTTTACACCAATAAATCTGTTCATTTATTATAGCAACAATTGTATACAATGCCTAGCAATAAATCTATAGAGCTAAATGTATAAGATTTTATGGGAAATTTATGCATCTTTATTTAAAGGTATTAAAGAAGACAAATGAGTGGAGAAACGCACAAAAACAGAAAGAAATAGAGTTTCCACAAAAGTTTATTAATCAATTTAATGTACATTGTCAATGAAAATTGTAACAGATGAAGAGGGGCTCGTGACTCAGGGTTATAGTTATTGCCTCATGGGTGGGGCAGATGGATGGAGCAAAGCAGAACAACCTAAAGAGATGCGTGCACACTCAGAAAGTCACCCAGGAGAGAGGAGCTGCACAGCAGAGGAAACATGTTTGATGTACTAGTCACTGAAAAGTAAGAGCAACTGTTTTTTTTTTTTAAGGGGGAAATAGAAACAAATCTTTGCACTACCACCATTTATTGAAGTGTATATTGTGTGTGTCATCTCTCTGTGTGTATCTCTGCATATGTGGGCGGCGTGTCTCTGTGTGAGTCTGTGGTGATGTGTATGTCTCTATCTCTATGTATGTCTCTGTGTCTGTGTTGTGTTAATGTGTATGCCTATATCTCTTCATGTGAGAAGTGTGTATCTCTATATGTGTTGTGAGTGTTACATACATTGTCTTCTGTGTATATTGTGTGTGCCACTATGTATATGTGTTGTGTGTATCTCTACATATATGGGGTGTGTATCTCTCTGTGTATCTTGTGTGTGTGTTGTGTTGTATGTGCACGTCTGTGTATGTCTATGTCTGTGAGCATGCAGAAATGCATCCTGTATACACACACACGTGTGCAAACTTGGCCCTTTGCTGGTCCTGTGGATCCACAAATAAGTAAAAATCCATTTTAGCGCCAGTGAAATAGCTCAGTTCAGTGAGCTAAAGTGGCTGCAGAGCAAACCTGATGGCCTGAGCTTCATCTCCAGGACCCAGCGTGGCAGGAGAGACCACTCCCCAAAACTGTTCTCTGGCCTCTGTATACACACCTGTGCACACACACACACACACATGCCATACATATACATACTCATCCACACTAATAACATAATAATAAACAATATGTATTTTAAAGCCATTTCAGCAAGAAACATCCAGACTGGGGAGCTACGAACAGCGTGGAGGTTTGAGTAGAAGGGTCCCTATAGGCTCATATATTTGCTTTGTCATCGGGGAGTTGACAGGGATTAGGGGGTGTGGCCTTGTTGGGATAGATGTGAGCTTGTTGGGAGAAGTGTATCACTGGAGGTGGCTTTGGGGTTCCAAATGCTCAATCCACCCAGGCCCAGTATCTCTCTCGTTCCTGCTGCCTGCAGATCCGGATGTAGAACTCTTGTCCAGACCACGTCTGCCTGCGTTCTGTTCCGCTCCCACCATGACGACAACGGGCTAAACCCCTGAGCCTGTAAGCAAGCCCCCGTTGCTTTCCTTTATAAGAGTTGCTGTGGTCACAGTGTCTCTTCACAGCAGTAGAACACTGACTGAGACAAACAGCAACCGGAACAGTAACAGCAGAGCAACGATGATCTGCCTGAGAACACTCTGGAATGTGGGCTTCAAGGAGGGCCTACCAACCTCGGCCCCTTCTCTATCCTTTCTCCTTTGCCCTCTTCATGGCTCACCACTAGTGACCTCCCATGGAATCCACCTCTTAAGAGTCCCTTCTGCTGCGAACTCATCTGTGGGCTGGCATCCTGACGAGCTCCGTGTCCTCGGGGTGCGACCCTCTCTCAAGGGCTGCTCTTTCACAGACCATGAGCTGTGGGGCATTTATACCTAAATCTCCACAGCACCTCTCCAGTGAAAACAACAACAGTAATAGTAAGCATTTGTTAGTTTATAATCCTTTGTCCTTACCTGCACTACTGACTTAATTCACAAACTTTATGAGGCTTCATTTATGAAACTCAAGCCGATTCTGTTATTTACCAATAGGGTTAACTGTCTTGTTAAAAAAAAAACAAAATTATTTCTTGATAAAAATAGGTTTAATAATGAAGAATTTTAATACTACTAAGGTAAGATTAAATTGATCGATTATCCTAAGGCGTGGGAAGGAAAATTGGCCAGAAACCAGGAAATGTTTCTCTGTTTTAATGCTGTATTTGTTCTGTTTTTATGTACATTTGGCACATTTTTATCCCAGACATGGTTGGTGTTTTGAAATTCCTGAAGACCAGGTGGACATCAGGTGGCACACGCCATTAATCCCAGCATTCTAGGGGCAGAGGCAGAAGGATCTCTGAGTTTGAGGCCAGCCTGGTCTATAGAGTGAGTTCCAGGACAGCTAGAGCTACACAGAGAGAAAGCCTGTCTTAAAAAAAAAAGAAGAAAAGAAAAAAGAAAAACTCCTAAAAAAAAACAATTTCAGCTCCCCTCCCTTCTCCTCCCTTCTTCTTGCCCTCCTCCTCCTTCTCTTCTGTCCTTTCTCTCCTTCTCTCCTGTATCTCTCTCTGTACCAAAGCCATTTCATCTGCAGGATGCATAAATGGTCGGGTAAACTGAACATCGTCAGCGTCTTTGAACACTGTCACTTGTGTATCCGCTGTTGCGCGTCAAAGGGAGATATTTGAAGAAATATGACATATCTTAAAGAATAGCTATTTACAGCTGGCCATAGGTGTTAAATTTCTCTTTAACTGCTGCTTCCCCCCTTTGTTTAAACATTCACAAACCTGGAGGAGCTTCAGTAGTTTCTGTATTTCTAATGCTAAATTCGTGAAGGTGTTGCTGGCATTAGATTGAAGTTTGCATTTTAACGATTTTGAAAAAGACTTGCTAAATTGTTTTGCAGCTCAAACTAGATTGCCATACACAAGCAAGCATGCTTCTTAAAGCAAATATAGCAACAGCACTAATCATAGTGACATCAATAGTTAATATGAGTTTTATAATTGAGGCTTATAAACAGAGATGTTTAAGTAAATCCATTAATTCATCGAGGTACTGCTTTTCACTTCTTCACCAAAAAATGCACCAGATAAAGATCTAGTTATAATTTTCATTGCCACCTTAGACTCACCAAGTTTTTCTCTCAATGATTTTCATAGCACCTAAACAAGATTACAGCAAGATTATTGCTTTTGCTCCCACCTGAGGCTGTGAACCTCAGCCGATTCTGGCTAAAATGACGATTCCTGGGGTATCCCCCACCTGTCTTTGTTTAAACCGCTCTGCATAGAAAGTCCAGGTGTGTAGTGAGATTTCATTTGTATTTTAATAAATAAAGCCAACCTGAAAATCAGAAAAGCAAAACAGCCAGTCACTGGCTCTTACCTCAGTCTGAAATGGCGATCCTGCCTCTAGGAATCTCAGAGTGAGACTGTGTCTGAGAGCTGTCTCCTCCAGTCTTATATTCCTCTCTAGGGCTGGGATTAAAGGCATGCACCACTACCACCCAGTTTCTATGGGATTAAAGGTGTTTGCCACCACTGCCTGGTCTGTACAGCTGACCAGGGTGACTGTTTTAATCTCTGAACTTCAGACAAGTTTTATTTATTAAAATGCAAATGAAATATCATGGTAGAAGTGCCTCTCTGGGTGATTCTCTGAGATCTCAAGTACGAGCCTTGCTGCTCTGCTGTGGTTCCTCACTCTGGACCACCTCTTCGGATCCTCTCTGCTTCCATCTTTCTCTTATTTTCCCCATCACCTCATTATTTTGAATAGTCGACATACAACCAAGAAGGAGGCATGATAGCAGTCTACACTGTTGACACCTCTGTGACCAGGACTTTACTCCTCACTTGGTCTTTTTTCTATTTCTTATTGTTGAAAGGTAACTCTTTCAACATTGCAATTACTATTAGTTGTGTCAAAACTTGTGATTGCCGTGGTGCATATGTCTGAGTCACTTCTGCTCCACCCAGTCACCAAGTTAGAAGACTGAACATCTTAGGTATAGTGTTGAAGGAGAGGGAAATTGAGAGGGAGAGGAAAGGAAGGAAAGAGGGAAGGAGGAGGAGGAGAAAGAAAGAAAGAGAGAGCGAGAGAAAGAGAGAGAGAGAAGAAAAAAGAAAAGAAAAATGAAGTTAGGTAGGGAGGAAAGGGAAGGGGAAGAGATGGGAGGAGAGGGGAGGGGGAGGGGAGGGAACAGAGCAAACTGTAAAAATGAGGAGAAGAGAGAATTGGAAAGGAGAATCAAAATTGGTCTTCAGGAATTAAAAATTCCATGTCTGTGATAAAACTACATTAGATGTTCATAACAACAAATTAAGAATTAAAATGAAAGATTACTGAACTTGACACTGCAATAATATCTATCCAAAATGAAACACAGAAAATAAAATGCTGGGAAAAGCCAGGGGCCTGATATACATGTGACCAGAGTTTCCCAAGGGAAGAATGCAATGTCCAGAGCATGCCACATACAAAACCAGCATGCATGTATAAAATCGGAACTGAATGTTTCTCCTCCTCATAAAATCCTCTTAAACGGATGAAAAACTAAAGAAGTGGGCGAAAGAACAAGCACTAAACTCCTTCGATGATTTGCAGTTGACAGATGCATGCATGGAGAGATGGTTGGCATCATTTAACCAGGAAGTTAAAATTTAAAACCGCAACTATCGGAATAGGAGAAATAGAAGGACGGGTCACATCCAATATTAATAAGGGGCGTGGAGAAGCTGACACCCTCGGACATTGCTAGTGGCAATAAAATAGTACAACCACTTTGGAAACCGGTTTGTGGTATCTTAAAATATGCATAAATACAATGATCCAGACACTCTGCTCTAAGATAAATAAAATCACATGTTCACATGGAAACGTGTGCACAAATAACCATATTTATCTGCAATAGCTCTAAGCTAGATACAACTCAAAGGTTTAAGAGCAGGTGAAAAGACCAATTGATCAAATGAATGACAAATGCATACATGGTAAGACTGCCCGTCAACAAAAGGCAATGAACTGCTGATTAGCACACAATATATGATTTTCTAAATACTAGCTCAAGTGAAAGAAGCTAGACAATGAAGAGGTCGTCACAGACACTCTTGTGCGTATAGAGCTCTACAAAGCACAGATTGATCTACAGTGACAGAAAGCGGGTCAGCTGTTGCCTGGGGACCAGAGGTAGATGGAAGAGGACACCAGGAGAAAGCAGGAAGAGGCTCATAGAAGTGTTCGAGGGCGATAACTGTGTTCATTATCGTCATTCTGATGATGGAGTCACAAGTGTGTGCAGATGTCAAAAGTCAGCAAATCATGCCCTTCACGCATATACAACTAATCATGCTTCCATTAGAATGTAACAGAGGTAGCCAACATGAAATGATGGGCAGAGCCAGAAACGTATGAAGCCAACTGAAACGGAAGGAGGAAAATCTGCGCCAGCGCCATGCCTCTCCTGCTGTTGTGGGCCTGGCCCTACAGAATCGTGAGGTGAGACACATTTCCCCTAAGGTGGCAGAGCTGCTTCTGTCAACAGTTGTGATGTTGAGGAGAGCGACTAACACACTCCCCTGATGCTCTTACTCAACTTGAGGTTAAGGGACGCATTTCATTGATCTTTGTGGTTTTGTGGGGGGGGGGTCCCTCAGTTACTACTATGCCTTGACTGATTAAAAGTAATATATATTACTTATTATTATATATATTAAAAGTAATATACTGACTAAAAGTAGACAGAATGGATCTAAAATGTATTCCAAAATGACTTCAAATCCATATTCACGTTGCTGCCTAGTCCCAAATGGAGTCTAACAGCTGTGGGGGCTGCTGCTTTGTCTGCCTTCTTTCCACTTTCTGATGAACACACACCACGTGGAGAAGCTTCTTGGGTTAAAAAAAAAAAAAAGCTGAGGCTTAGAGCAAGGGAGCCCACTGGGGGCAGGGGGTGGAGACCACATTATCCTGCAGAAAACCTGTCTATTTCTTCTAGTTGCTAGACAGTGAAAACCCACCTGCTCAGCCTGAGCAACTGTTTTGATCAATAATTAAGTAACTTTAAGGTCCCGATCTATACAAACTTATCAATATTTTCACTGAAAAGGAATCGATACACGAAGAGGGAAACAGCCAACGCAAGCCTTTTAATGGCCATGCTTGGGCTGTGGGAAGTAAATGAATTGATTATGTGAGTGGCCGATATTGGCCCGCCAATGTGATCCCTTTCTCGCTTTTATAAACATTCCCACCAACGCAGTCTAACATCCTCCCTTGGCACCACGTTACCTTGATAAAGTTCTGTTCTCCACGCTCGACTCAAGAGGGGGCACCCTCTTCTATCGAGTGGGAGAGAGCTGCCGAGTTAACTACTGGTAACTCTTTCAGGCATTGTGTTAGCACTCGAGTCGTCTTGTGCTCACACAACTTCCTAGAGAGGTTATCACCGTTCATTTCCATCTCATACAAAAAGGGCTTTGAAAACATTAAATGCCCATCCCCAAATCACAAGAGCTAGCACAGTTAGAGCCAGGACATTAACCTTGTTCAAATTGCTTGGCCAGATTCAACTTACCACAACCCACACGCTAACATTGTCCAATGTACCCTTCAGGCCACAGCGAGCCCTGTTGCTAATGCCCGCCCCGCCAGTGCCCAGAGCACAATGATGGACTCTGAACTCTCAATGAGAGACTCCCTAACAGTGCAGCCCAGGGAATCTATTTAGATGACATGTTTGTCAAGTGTCGTCCTTGCTCGCAATAGTTACAGAGCTTTTTCCTGGATATCCATAGAAGACACCGCTGTGTAATGGAATTGGGTTTGCGCTGAAACCTCAGCCCAACTCTTTCCTGACTCTATACCTTCGGGTGGGTTGTTTATTTCCTGTGGGATTCTGTTTGTATGGTTTCATATTAAAAATAATAAATGTGTGTTTTGTCAGGTATGGTAGCACATGCTCGGGAAGTGGAGGCAGGAGGATCACTGTGAGTTTAAGGCCAGCCTGGTCCAAGAGGGAGTTCTAAGACCGCCAGGGTTACACAGAGAAACCCTATCTGAAAAATTTTTTTAATTGTATGTTTTGTGACAGTTAAATGACATTATTCTATAATACTCTATGATATGCATTAGTTATTATTTCAGGGAGCAAATTCTGTTCAGCAAGTTACTTACAAACGAGCCAGATAAAGAAGAGAGTCTCCATCCACCTGCGGTGCGATGATGAAGTAAATACACAACTGTGAAAATCTTCTTCCTCACAGATACTAGGTGGACAAGATCAAAGAAGGCACCAGTGGATTTTCAGTATCTGAGGAAGGACCTGAGACTGGTTGGTTGGATTGGTCAGGGATGCTGTGGGGTGAGCCCAGGACCTGAAGCATGCTAAGCAATTGTTCCGCCACTGAGCTACACCCCCAACAACCACAGGCTTCTAAGATGGCACCATGAACACTTTATCCTGACATAGTAAAAGAGACGAATGCTATCCATTAAACCCCTTTATAAAGGAGCCTGATCTCAGAGAGAGTAGAGCCCCAAGACTCAAGCATTTTCTCAAGGCCGTTCCTCACAACACTGATTCCTCACACTGAATAAAGGTGGTTAAGTTTCAACATGAATTCTGAAAAGAATAACAACATTCAAACAACAGAAAACAATTTGTGGTAATTTTAAAACGTAAGCCCACCTCTGGAGCTCTCCCCTGCAACAGGCACAGCGCCTTTGCCCATTGTCTGTGAAGAAGATTGTAGCGTGTGTTTCAAAACTAGCTGGAGCAGGCGCAGCCCCTTAAGGTGACCATCTCAAGATATTCAAAGGTTATCATTTCTGGAACTCTTATTTCTATTACAATCATGTCTCATACCCAATAAACCAATGAACCTTATAATATCGAATGAGAAAATTCAGAAAAACTGAGTATATGATATCTATTACATAATCCCACATCTATGAAACTGAACAAGACACATCCTATGAATGTCAGAAAAGCAATATCTTAGGGAAAGAGATATCGGGTGAGGAAGATCCAGAAGGAGCCTTTTGGGGTGCTTAGGATATTCTCAATCTTGCATTTGGTAGGGTTCATGAGCATATACACACAAGTCAAAACTCTTCTGCATTTGGGGGAAGTCAGTCAGTAGGGCACTTGTCCTGCAAGTGTGAGATTTGTTTGCTCATAAGATTTGTAAGCCCCATTGCCAGAACCCACATTGTTCTAGAAAAATGACAAAGCTGGTGCCACATGCTCATATTCTCAGAGCTGGGGCGCGGAGCCCAGAGCCCATTGGCGGATCTCTATGGGGAGCGATCTAAGTCAGGTGAGTATCTGTCTCACAGAGATGACACCATAGGCTGGCACTGGCCTCCACATGCACATACAGACATGCCTACCCCCTACACACACACACACACACACACACACACACACACACACACTCAGTCATTTCAATTGTATCCACACTGCACCTCATTGGGAATGCTAGAATCTTCCTTGTGTTTATTGTCTTGCTCAGTGGCTTTTCTTTTGGTTGGCACTGTTGGCACTGAGGCACTGAGCTGGGCTCCTCCTAAGGCGGCAGGGAGGAGGGGCCGTCAGGCAAGCGACAAACTGGCTGTGAGTCCTCCTAAGGAAGACGGAGTGTGTGAGCTTTGCCAACGGTGCCAACCTCCACATTCAGCATTTACATGTAGACTAGATTTGGTTTGCAGACTGGCAGTGGGCATTTTCCAGAGAACCCTAACTTCAAGGTCTTAAATGCGTGAATATTGTCCCTCCTGGTGCCTGTGGACTCACAAATTCGACTTGTGTAGTTCGGAAGAATCTCTTCCTAAGGGTGCGTGTTGTCAGCATTTATCAGCTAACCCATAAATATGACAGGATAGTTCTGCAGCTTTGACATTCAAATAGCAAAAAAATCTAGGACCACAGTGTGGGAGAAGACTTTAACTATCGAGGTCACCTGCTAATCTCCTCACCCTCTCAGAAGCCCTTCCTATGGCAACCCTGACTGAGGGCAGTTACAATAAAATCTAATTAAGACACTCCAAGGGCCTCCATCTTGTATGCCACCAGGTCATCTGAGCGTGTGAAAGGCATGGGTGCTTGTGGGTCGAAAACAAGAGAGGACCTGCCAAATAGCTTTTATGTATAATCAATACAGAACAATTCAACAGCAATAAGGATTGCGACGTCTTCCCTTGGGCCCTGAGCCTTGTCTTCTAAAGCAGGCTGAATTAAGTTCAGAGCAATCCTGCGCTCAGATTGTGGGGAATAGGCACACGGGGCAATGCAGAAGTTGCATTGGCATTTCAGGTCCACTCTGCCCTTCAGCAATGGAAATTGTACCTCCCGTTACCGTTGCCTGGGTCACTGTGGTGGAGGTGGGGGTGGCTTCCTATGCCCTCAGCTGTGGGGGGCCACAGAACACACATTCTTTTTCTGTAAAGATTTTTTCAAAGGTTTACTCTTTTTGAAATAATAAACATACATCCTCATCTGTAAAGGTTGAGGCTCCCCTTTCCATGGCTCCCTCTGCCCTTCGTGGAATTGTCTCTCCCCTGTGGAGCGCGGTCAAGAAGTGCTCACTTACGCTCAGAAGAAAAGGATTTCCGTGTGGCAGAAAGGGGGATAAAACCTAAAGTACAAAAGGGACCTGAAAATTGCACAAAGCACTTATGGGCTGATGGTGGGTCCCAGTCATGAATAATTATTGATCCTCGGGTTCTGGAAGTTAGGTAATTAATGTCTGGAAGGGCCAAAAGATTGCTTAGAAGAGGGTTGGTTATTCCTACCTATCTGAGCTGTGTGGCCACAGTTTAAAGGCTTCTACCATACCTCCTTTATACACTGAGAAGAGCCTGCTTAATATTTACGCAACAAATGATAACAATTGATAACACATGTCAGTTTTAGGCAAACATCATTGCTTTTCTTGCTACAACACCAGCAAGAGCAGTCAGAAAACAAGGAAACTGAATCTTTAGAGGCAAGGCAGAGTTGAGATGCAGATTAAGGTTGGGAATCTCTTCTGTCCTCAAATTATATATGAAATGCTTCTCTCTCTCTCTCTCTCTCTCTCTCTCTCTCTCTCTCTCTCTCACACACACACACACACACACACACACACACACACACACACACACACACACGCTCACACCTCAGTGACTAATGGACTGTTCAGTGCCCCGGGCATTGAAAACAGATCAGTATTTTTTCTGTATGATGTTATGAGTGTAATAAAGAAAAATCTTTCACAACCAAACAGCACAGAAGAAACACATTCCCGTGTCCTGCCACATCCCTCTGTAAATGAGACATTATGCTAGAATGAGAACCATACAACCTCTTAGTATGTCCTGAGAATTAAGCTAAACAAGGGGGATAAAGAGCACAGAACCACACCTGGCCCTTAGCAGGACTTCAATACATTCTACCTGTTTATATCAGGTGATACTTGTGTGAATTCAATGTGGAGATTTCCTTTTCATTTGAAAGACTAGATCTTTGCTTTTTAACACCCAAATATTTTTTAACATTATGTTTGTTCACATAGTAATTAGCCCAAATATCAAATGTTGGTACAACAAAAAGAGGAAAGTAAATACCTCCTAAATATAACCATCACCAATGTTTTGTCAAAAATTCTTCAGCAGGGCTGGTGAAACACCTCGGTGGACAAACGCCACCAGCCCAACAACATGAGCTCAATCCCTGGGCCGAGAGTGCTGGAAAGAGAAAAGCAGCTCCGAAAAGTCGTCCTCTGACCTCATTGTGCCCTCTGTGGCTGTGTGTGCCTCCCCAAGCCAAGCATGCACAAAAGAGATAAATGTGAAAAAGAAATGCTTTTGTCGTTGTTGTTGAATTTTTCAGAGGCTGGAGAGAGGGCTCAGCAGTTCAGAGCACTTGCTGCTCTAACAGAAGCTTGGAATTTGGTTCCCAGCACCCATGTCAGGCAGTTCCCAACCACTTATAACTCCAGGTTCAACCTGGGCATCTGATGCCTTCATCTGTGCTCCACAGGCATCCATGCACACATGCGCACACACACACACACAAGTACACATAAACAAAAATCAATCTTTACACAACTCTTCAAGACACACAAATTTACATAAACGCCATCATACTGTTGTGACATTTTTTTCCGATCTGCCTCTTGCATTCAACAACATGCTGTCATGTCTACAAGGAGAATATTATTATTTGTTTTTGAAGGGTATTGAGAAATTCAATGCTCAGAGGGGTTTTACTCATTCTCCAAAGGTTATCTTGCTACAAAAATAACAGAGTCAAAATCTGAATCTTAACCTCATCCAAATTCATGCTTCACAAAAAAGAAATGGGTCGTGATCATTAGTAATTACAAGTTTCCCTTAAGGAAAGGTCAATTGTATATAAATTACTCCTGCAAACCACTAGTCGCTTATTTTTAGTACCTATGAATGACAAACCAATCTTTTTGGGAATCGTTTTTTTTTTTTTTAAAGAAACTACTAAAGTGGCCAAGAATCTGAGACTAGATAGACTAGATAGAGCCTACCAGAAAATCCAAATACTACTGTCCTGCTAAAGGAGCATAGGAAAAAAATGACTCCTAATGACGTACTGCTATGTCCACTGCCTCAATCTGCCTTCATCATTGCAGTACATAGGAACTAACACAGAGACCCACAACTGGACAATATACAGAGAGATGAGAGGCTTTGGAGTACCCAATCCTAAATGGGATGTCTTCATCAAACCCTTCTATCACACTCACCAATCTATGCAGGGATGTCTTCATCAGACCCTTCTATCAAGATCTATGCAGGGATGTCTTCATCAGACCCTTCTATCAAGATCTACGCAGGGATGTCTTCATCAGACCCTTCTATCAAGACTCACCATCTGTGCAGGGATGTCTTCATCAGACCCTTCTATCAAGATCTATGCAGGGATGTCTTCATCAGAACCTTCTATCAAGACTCACCATCTATGCAGGGATGTCTTCATCAAACCCTTCTATCAAGATCTACGCAGGGATGTCTTCATCAGAACCTTCTATCAAGACCCACCATCTATGCAGGGATGTCTTCATCAGACCCTTCTATCAAGACTCACCAATCTATGCAGGGATGTCTTCATCAGACCCTTCTATCAAGACTCACCATCTATGCAAAGCCAGCGGGGATGTATGACACCAAGGAGACCATGTCCTCCAGGCACAAGGGGACTGGTGTGCATATGGACTCACAGAGGCTGTGGCAGCATGCACAGGGACTCTGCAAGTTCAAACAGATGGGGTCCCAGCACTGAGAGGGTGATGTGGACACAGGCTCCCACCACTAGCCAAGAAACTATCCATCTGCAATTGACAACCACCAGCAAAGGAAAAATTAGTTTTCTCCCACGGACCCTCACTGGGTATATTAATCCTTCTTCAGGGCAGGCAGTATACCCAGGTGTACTTGGACAACACAAAACAAATAAAAGAGGATTGTTGTAGAGTTTTGTCTCATTTTGCCTTGTTTGGGCTATTTTTTTTTTGTCTTATGGTCTGTTGTTGTTTATTTTGATTTTTGTTTTCGTATTTGGGGAGTGGTTAGTGTTTATGGTTTTTGTTTTGTTTGTTTTGTTTTTTTGTTTGGTAACATTTTATTGGTCTGGTTTTTTTTATCTTGATTTTTGTTTTTGTATTTGGGGCAGTGATTAGTGTTTGTGGGTTTTTTTGTTTTTTATTTTGTTTTGGGCTTGGTTTGTTGTTGTTTTTTTTTTTTCCAGATAGGGTTTCTCTGTGTAGCCCTGGCTGTCCTGGAATTCATTCTGTAGACCAGGCTGGCCTCTAACTAACTGTCTCTGCCTCCCAAGTGCTGGGATTAAAGGCATGTGTTACCACCACCTGGCTGGTGTTTGTGTTTCTTGTTGTTAGTTTTATTGGGTGAGAGACTGACAGGAGGGGCAGGGGACAAAGTTGTGTGGGAAGGATCTTGGAAGAACTGGGGGAGGAGAAAAACATAATCAAAATACATTACATGAAAAAACTTTTTCAATAAGTTTGGGAATAGAAAGGCACAGTAAGAGATGGCAGAGAAGAAAGAAGAAATCCGTTTGTTTGTTTGGGAATGTGGGCATGGTTTTTCAGGCTACTTCCTGCTGGTTGGGGGTGCTGATAATCTTTTTTTAAATTATTTTATTGATATTTATTGAGCTCTACATTTTTCTCTGCTCCCCTCCCCTTCAGCCCTCCCCCAAAGTCCCTGTGCTCCCAATTTACTCAGGAGATCTTGTCTTTTTCTACTTTCTACTTCCCATGTAGATTAGATCTATGTAAGTCTCTCTTAGTGTCTGCATTGTTGTCTAAGTTCTCTGGGATTGTGGTTTGTAGGCTGGTTTTCTTTGCTTTATGTTTAAAAACCACCTATGAGTGAGTACATGTGATAATTGTCTATCTGGGTCTGGGTTTCCTCACTCAAAATAATGTTTTCTAGCTCCATCCATTTTCCTGCAAAATTCAAGCTGTCATTATTTTTTTCCTGCTGTGTAATACACCACTGTGTAAATGTACCACATTTTCCTTATCCATTCTTCAGTCGAGGGGCATTTAGGTTGTTTCCAGGTTCTGGCTATGACAAACAAAGTTGCTATGAACATATTTGAACACATGTCCTTGTGGCACGATTGAGCATCCTTTGGACATATACCCAAAAGTGGTATTACTGGGTCTTGAGGAAGGTTGTTTCTTAATTTTCTGAGAAATCACCACACTGACATCCAAAGGGGCTGTACCAGCTTGCATTCCCACCAGCAATGCAGAAGTGTTCTCTTTTCCCTACAACCTCTCCAGCATAAGTTGTCATCAGTGTTTTTGATCTTGGCCATTCTTAAAGGTGTAAGATGGAATCTCAGAGTTGTTTTGATTTGCATTTCTCTGATGACTAAGGATGTTGAACATTTCCTTAAGTGTTTTTCAGCCATTTTAGATTCCTCTGTTGCGAGTTCTCTGTTTAGGTCTGTACTCCATTTTTTTTATTGGATTATGTATTCTTTTGATGTCCAATTTCTTGAGTTCTTTGTATATTTTGGAGATCAGACCTCTGTCTGATGTGGGGTTGGTGAAGATCTTTTCCCATTCTGTAGGCTGTCATTTTGTCTTGTTGACTGTGTCCTTTGCTTAACAGAAGCTTTTCAGTTTCAGGAGGTCCCATTTATTAATTGTTTCTCACAGTATCTGTGCTGCTGTGGTTACATTTAGGAAATGGTTCCCTGTGCCAATGTGTTCAAGTGTACTTCCCACTTTCTCTTCAATAAGGTTCAGTGTGGCTGGCTTTATGTTGAGGTCTTTGATCCATTTGGACTTCAGTTTTGTGCATGGTGATAGATATGGGCCTATTTTCATTTTTCTACATGCTGATATCCAGTTATGCCATCACCACTTGCTAAATATGCTTTCTTTTTTCCATTTGATATTTTTTGCTTCTTTGTCAAAAATCAGGTGTTCAAAGATGTGTGGATTGATATCCGGGTCTTCTATTCGGTTCCATTGGTCCTCCTGTCTGTTCTTATGCCAATACCAGGCTGTTTTCAGTACTGCAGCTCTATAGTAGAGTTTGAAGTCAGGGATTGTAATGCCTCCAGAAGTTCTTTTATTGTACAGGATTGTTTTGGCTATCCTGGGTTTTTTGTTTTTCCATATGAAGTTAAGTACCATTCTTTTGAGGTCTTTGAAGAATTTTGCTGGGGTTTTGATGAGCATTGCATTGAATCTGTAGATTGCTTTTGATAAGATTGCCATTTTTACTATGTTAATTCTGCTTACCCAAGAGCATGGGAGATCTTTCTACTTTCTGGTGTCTTCTTCAATTTCTTTCTTCAAAGATTTAAACTTCTTGTCATACAAGTCTGCTTGTTTGGCTAGAGTTACTCCGAGATAGTTTATGCTATTCGTGGCTATTGTGAAGGGTGTTGATTCTCTGATTTCTTCCCCAGCCCTTTTATCATCTGTGTACAGGAGGGCTACTGATTTTTTTGAGTTAATCTTGTATCCTGCTACATTACTGAAAGTGTTTATGAGTTGTAGAAGTTCCTTGGTAGAACTTTGGGGATCACTTATGTAAACTATCACATCATCAGCAAACAGTGAGAGTTTGACTGAAAGAAGAAATCTTCACTGCAGCCCTGAGGAGGAAAAGGAGCCGTGCAGTGAGGTTATCCCAGCGTTGGAATGCTACCTCTTTCTGCCTTTAGTGGAGCCGGGACACAGCAGCAGCCTAGGTCAGAAGTTAACACATACAGATGAAAGCAAGTTCATCCCAGGGTAATCCAAGAACAAGGGCTCATCCCAGGGTAATACAGGGACAAGGGCACATCCCAGAAACAAGGGCACATCCTACCTCCATGGTAGAGCACAAGACAGGTGAACCCCTGCTGTCCCAGCTAGCCCCATCATCATGGCTCTGACTCTAACTACAGGGACTACAGATTTCATCCAAGAGGACACCATGAAACCAAATAAGCACTGGGCATTTGGTTGGAGGGTCGGATTGACCCATACAAACACTTATATACACACATACTTCCTTTAATTCATATTTACTTTTACATAGAAATTTCTTCATCTTATGTATTTAAGCAAAAACAGTTCCAACGCTTATCTCCTGAAGTAAGAGGACCTTCAAGGCAGGGATAAGGGGACTGAGAATTAAGGGCAATCTGGAAGAATATTGACTGACTATATTCAGTGTTTGTGTCCTTTGGTAGAATGATATTTATAGACATTTCAAATAAATATTTCTGACCTTTGTGTTAATAATTATATTTTCTCATTAAGATTTTTATTTCCTCAAAAGTGAATGTCTTACTAGAGATGTTTCCTAAATCCAAAGGCCCACAGCATTCATCCAGCCTTGCCATGTGGGTCTCTGTAGTAACTACACAGGACTTGTTTAAGGTCTACTTTTGCATTGAGTATATAATAAAGTGTGGGTTAAATGTATATCATAAAGCAGAATTCTGTTCCACTACAAGTAACCAATAAATACTTACAGAATGAACATTGTTGCTGAAGCAATCTTGTTTCTAGAAATTATGGCTTCCAATTGGAATAAGCTTTTCTTATACATTGTATCAAAATGGACTGGCTCAGACCTCTGCCCCTTATGCAGGCCATAAGCTTCACTCACTGCTTTATGGGATTAAAGGTGTGAGCTGCCAACGCCTAGTAAGTTTTGAAAAGGCTTTAAAGAAATGAAGACTAGACAAAGCAGATAGGACATTTAGCAGAGTTTTCACTACCCCACAAAAAATAAAATATTTCAACCACAGCTAGGATGCATGTTTTAGAGTTCTCTAAATTGGATAAAGCTGTTTTCCTGCTGTGACGGTTCACAAACTTTAGTTTCCTCTTCATTGCCATAAGAAAGCCTTCTTCTCATTCTTATGTCTCCACGTCACCCACTGGAACAACTTTATCATTCATGGTAAAGCAGCAGCGACATGGGACACAGGATGAAATTTGAATCCACTGAGAGAGGGCAGCCGGCTTTCGTGACCATCCTCACCTCTGTCTGAATCTGACCCAGTTTGTACCCATTCTGACATCCCTGTCTGAACATGGGAACACTCTGTTCTTGTTCTTACTGAGTTTACATCAGTACTGCAGTCATCAAGGAGACGCGTGACTCTGGCAGCCTCCTCGGCTACAGTGTCCGTGTGTCCGAGTATCATTTGTCAACTCCTACAAAGACACCAAGACCCAGCTTCCAAAGAGAGTGTATGGTGTGGGTTGCAACCCAGAACTGCAATGTGGGCCTTGGAGAGACACACTGTTCTCAGCACTAGGGGAAGCAGCTCTCTAGGTCCAAACTATGCTTTTATTCCCAAGGACAGGCTCCCCTGAGAGGAAGCAGGCTGATCCCAGAGGAGCACCCTTGGGTCTGACTACCCTGTAGGGCTGCATAGCCCAGAACAAACACTGGCTTCTCACTGCAGGTGTCCAGCACATGGCTGGCCGCTGCTCACAGGCCCTGGAGACATATTCCTGCTGTATTTCTCCCCTTGAAGCCTTAAGAAGGACACACTCTTTCGTTCTGCAGTCAGCTTGTCAATGCCAGGCATCTCTCTCACCCACAGGGAAAGTGTGAGCTGGCATCAAAACGAGAAGACAGAGATCAACAACCCAGACTCAGAGTCCCCGCCAATCAGCCGTGCACCCACAGCAAGACACTTAGCTTTGGAGCCTTTTCTTCTTCCGTGCAATTGTTTCCGATGTCAACAAAAATCTCAGACGTATTTTTTTTTGCATCACTTCCTGTTTGTCCCATCGATTCCTTCAACACCTGTTCAGAGGCGGGAGACTTTGTATCCTTTGTTCTCGAATCCAACTACATTGCCTGGAATCCAACTACATTGCCTGGAATCCAACTACATTGCCTGGCACCTGGTACCCATAGGTACTCAAGCAGTGTTTAACGCCCAAATGTCCCTTAGAAAATCTCTGTGAATGGTTATTGCTTTCTATTACATCTTTCTGGAGTTAAAAAGGCAGAAATCTGTGGTAACCTAACAAGAGAAGCAGAGCATTCTAATAGCCCATGACACGGACTACATTAAAGCAATGCTCCATCTCCATACATTTAGTCTTTTTAATATAGCTTCTGAACAGCTTTTCTTATTAGCCAAATGAATTACAGTAATCCTTTAACTCTCCTGTGTCAGATTATCAGCTATTTCAAGTAAGTGTTAACATTTCTGTCACTAGCAAAAGTGAATTATGTTTTCCTCCCCAAGCTTGCATCAACATGCCCAACAAGCAGGCCGCACACGCCTCTCTAATGGGACGGCGTGAGGTGCCACCTCCTGGGGATTGCCAAGCAGCCTGACATCTGGGGGTGGGGCACATCTGTCCCACCCTGCAGCCCGAGCAAGGCCAGACAGCTTCTGCAGGAGGAGTGAACGAATGAATGCAGATGCCGTCTGGATGAGCCATGGGGCACCTACAGGCTGGCTGGCTTTGTTCTATAAATAACTTGTACAGAAAATTCTAGATGTTGTTATCCCTTGTGATGTCTGTGTCAGGGAGGCCGACAACGCAAGAGATACCAATTACTTTACCCCAACCGCCATTGTTTAGGAATCTGGAATATGTCTCTTCCAGGAGAATTCAGCCCTGTGACACAAAGCTCTTACTCAGCATAGAAATTCATCATGGCGTAGGGGGGAGGGGTAAGAGATGTGCCAAAGGAAAATAATAAAGCTTGCTGGCATGTGAAAGTGACCAGTCTGGAGCCCCCTTCCTTTTCTTGTTGCTTGCCTGACCCCTTGCTGAGCCAAACCATGGGTATCTATTGTTCTGCCCTCTGCCGCGAAGAGCTTCCTCATCTTTATGGGAGAGCTACTCTACACTAGGTCCAAAACTGTAGCTAGAATTTTGGAGCTGGACTCTCTTGGGAAGGGAAGCACAGGAGATGGGGCTGGAAGGCCATCTCCCAGCACAACCACTGAGCCATTCATGATCCTGAACTTTCAAGGCTCTGTTTCCTCATCTTTAAAAGGCATCTTTGCCCCAGAATCCTCCTGAGTGTTCTATGAGACCGTGCTGGAGTTTGGTACCCAGCTCATGTATTTTTCTGCCTTCGCTGGGATACCCACGTAAGAGCAAGGCAGTTCTGAGGCCAGATCCATGCCTCTTCCTTCTGTTAGCACCAGAAGTTGGAGAATTCTACATTTCACACTGTTCTTTTCACCCCGTGTTTGCTGTGTATACACATCACAAGTACACAAGGCTCTTTTAAAAGTATCTTTATCTTCTGGGTCTTCTCCTTGCATTAACCTCTGTTTAAAAATCCTGGGAGCTAACTATAAGTGAAAAAAAAATACAAAGTTCTCCAAGCTTGAACATACACACAGGTCAATGTCTAGGAAGCAAATCTTGCTTTATTGATAACCTACAGAAAATTCCTTCGATGTCCACAGCTGTTCTCCAATGCTTTCTACATCACACAGCCGCCCGTGGTCCTCTGACCTTCTGATCAATTGCTAGTCTATCATCCAGAATCTTCTGCTAAGCAAAGAGCAAGGCATCCCTAAGAGTAGTCACTAAATTTTAATGTGAATTAATAATACATCTCGGTCTCTTCAGAACACTGGCTTTTGGATATAGTCAAGTTTTATAAACTGTTATTGATTTGAGTAGGGCGATTTGAATAGGCATTCTATTTTTCAAAAAATCATTGGGACCTGGGTCAGGGTACCCCACAGTCCCTCTGGGCAGCCATCCAAGGGAAACATGTCTAGAATGGAGATTTGATATTTTTGACATTCCAGTTCTAGTCCATCTTTTTATCTAGAAAAGGCTACCCCTCCCTTTTTTTTCTGGAAGACCTACTTGAGTTGAGTCAGTGCACCTCCATTAAGAGACAGGATTTTTCCTCTCCCACGCTTGAGTGTGTGCTTCAGACTAACCTCATCTCTTGGCAGCGTTCCTCAGGGCCAGAGATTGGCAGAAGACACAACCAGAACTAACCAGAGCAAAAGCCGAGACTCCTTTTCTTTCCCTTTAGGTGTTTCCCTTCTTTCTCTTTCTGTCGCTCTTACATAGCTTAGAGGGACCTGTGTTAATAAAGTTGAGAGGGAGGCAATAAGTAGCATGTGTCATCCCATAGCACTCTGCAGAGCGAGAAGTTGGGGAGAAAGCTCGGCGGATGCGCTTCTTGCTGACCAACGCTGAGGACCAGAGGTTGGGAAAGCAGGTATGGTAGCTCCCTGCCCTCCAGGACTCTGGAGGCAGAGCCAGGGTATCCCCCAGGAAAAGCTGATCAGCGGAGTCTCCAAACTCCAGAGACCCTGTCATGTAGTGACCCTGCTTCAACAAATAAAACGGAAAGCAAGAGAGGAAGATGCCCACGGCTAACTTCAGGCCTCCACAGGTGTGGGTGCACATGTGCACACACGCTCACATAGGCAAACACATGGGAACACACACATGTGAAGGAAACTGGAAAGTTATTTCTAGAAAGATCATTGCTACCATTTATTTTAAAAGCTTCAGCATGTGGGAGGCAGCTAGGCTAACGGCTTTCCAGGAATCACTGTCTTTGGGTCTCACAGCAGGCAGATGCTTGGGGAAGGCTGGACTAGCATTAGTCACATTTTATACAATCAGCAGCGCGTCCAAAGAAGCCCAGCTTAGAAGGAAGGGAGGAAAGGTCTGAGCCTAGTCTGCCCTCACTCGCTTTCAGGGTTCACTCTGAATCCACCATTTCCTCATCGGCGTTCCTTGGAGGTTACAAAAGATGCATAAATGTTGCATAGCAGAGATTCATCAAACCAGCCAGATTTATGTCATATAAAAAGAGCAAACATACTTGTCATTTTATTTCCTGGGTATGGAAACATTTTGATCATCACCATTTTTATGATAAGTATTTTGAGGGTTTTTTTGGGGGGGAGGATTTTATTTGTTTGTTTTAGACAGGATCTCAAGTAACTCAGTTCCTCTTCCTCAGTCTTTCAAGTGCTGGAATTAGACGTTTCAGTCACTATACCCAGGCTATATTTTTGAAGAGACAAATAAAAAGATTAAGGCCTGTATTCATATTCTCAGTCAAACTGGTTTAATGCCTCATGATATTTAAGGTACAATAACCTCTAACTGGCTTGTATGGTGACCTCTGGCTGACTTGTATGGTGACCTCTGACTGGCCAGTAAGGGAAATGTCACTACATTACAGGTTATATTCTTGCACTAATTAAACAACAGCAGTAACAAACCTTTGAAGTTAGAAAATAATTAGAAATTACCTTCAGACATATTTTAACTTAGAAACACTGGTGTAGGAGGGTCTTCTAAACTTGAATAAAGAGATGGATGATTTCTTGTGGCATGAGCAGACCTATGAAATACGAATTTCTCTTCTCCCATCTTGCACCAGTCCTTTGGCATCTCAGTTGGTGTAATACGCATTTCTCTTCTCCCATCTTGCACCAGGCCCTTTGGTGTCTCAGGTGGTGGAATAGTTAAACCTCCCGGCAGAGGAGAGGCAGTAATTGCCAGCAGCTGTAAAGTATTACTCATCTTGCTGATCAAAATGACTTCCCGCTAAATAAACCATGAAAAAAGCTTTTCCACCCACAGGGAAGTGAAGTGTAAATGATATATAGACTCCATCATGAAGAGATCAACAGATTGCGTTTTCTTAAAAGTATGATTTTTATATAGCCATAGTTACTTTCAAAAAGAAACTCAGCTACACTCAGAAAAACAAACTCGGGTAAGAACGTTGGCATGCCCAAGGGATGCTGGGAAGTATTTGAAGCTGGAAACTTTGAGGAGAGCTGTCTTGCTTCCCTTAGACGTTAGGCGTATGTCATCCTGCAGCCCATGGGCCACACCACCCCCCAGGAGAACTATGAGCACAATTTAACACAGCGTTGTAGACTTATTTAAAAACGCATGTGTGGGGTTTTGCCTCTCTGTCTCTAACTCCATTGCATAGTTTTTTGAGCATGAACTTTGTAGGTGACACCTGTCTCCACATTGAAAGGTTGGACACACCTAGTAAGCCTTCCAATCAGGTGGAAACAACCCGCGCTATGCCTGAACTCCAGCTTGTTTTCAGCAGCTTGGTCCATTTATCTAAGTCACTGCACTGAAGGAACATTGACCGGACTTCAATGTTTTGGTCTTTCTGTTGTGGTGGTGAGGACCCAGGAAGCAGGAAGCATTGACAATGCTGACACCACCACAGTGAAGAACGGCACTTGGAGCTCCAGATCTATGGTGTAAAGTGTCCAAGGAATGGAGCCACTCAGACGCCCCTCACAGGCTCTCCTGGGGCTCTAAAACCTGTAAACATTTGGACTTTGTTCCCCAAGTAATAAAATCCGTAATGCTTTTCCCCGCTTGCCAACATCAATCTCTGTCCCTTGCCTCCCTCTCTCTAGAAGACACACATTGATGCTATTAAAGTTGTCCTTCCATTCTTTCAGTTTTTAAGACTATGTAGCCTGGGCTACAAAGTCTTAGGCTACATAGTCTCAGGCTATGTAGCCCAGGCTAGTCTCAACTCTCAGCAATTCTCCTATCTCAGTCTTCTGAGTGCTGAGATCACAAGTGTGAACAATTACACTTGGCTCCCAATCTTACTCCTGAAGCCTTACCAGGAATGACCTCAAAAAGAACGTTGATCTCCACAGCTGATCCAATGCCATCCCCAGGGTTGCTTCCTGCTCTACCCTGCCTCTCTGCACCACGCCTGGATCCACACACCAGACAGAGGCTTTTCTATGCTATTACTAATTTGTATTCAACTTTGGTATTTTCCTATGAGAACTTCTTGACATGGCTCAGATATATTATTCTATCAGGAAATCACCTCACAGTTCCTAATTCCAAAGTAATACTGTTTTTTTTTTTCTGCTACTAGAACTTGGAGAAGTAAAGGTTAAATACAGGGTACCGTTTTACAAAGATCCCTTAGGGGTGGTCTTCTGACTTGGTCAGGGAATTTAGTCTTTCTCAGACATGCCTGAGTTTGGGTGATAACTGACAAAAATCAACGTAAGGAAGGAAATAACACTCTTGGCTCTCAGTCTGAAGCCCACCCAGCCCATCATGGCAGGAAGGGCGTGGCAGTGGGAATGTGAAGCTGCTGGCTGCACTGTGTCCACAGTCAGCGGAGAGAGGTGAAGGCTGGTGAATCACTGACCTCTTCCTTTTTGTCGGGTATAGGACCCCGGCTCACGGACCGTGTGCCTACCGTCAGGATAGATCTTCCCACATATATGACCCCAGCTCATGGACCATGTACCTACCGTCAGGATAGATCTTCCCACATATATGACCCCAGCTCACAGACCGTGTGCCTACGTCAGGATGGGCCTTCCCACATATATGACCCCGGCTCACGGACCATGTGCCTACGTCAGGATGGGTCTTCCCACATATGATAACTATCCTCACAGACGTGGCCAGAGATTTGTCTCCTACATGATTGTAAACCCCATCAAAGTGGCAAGTAATATAACCATCACAGGTGGCATGCATATCTACCTGCCCAGTAGCAGGGCACAGGGACACCAGCTGCTATACTGCCTTTTCCCCCAGGATGGCAAGTACCTACTGAGCACAGCTGGAATCTCAGGGGGCAAGGCTGGCTTCTCCATGTCCCCATGATCTTCTCTGTCCAGACCCCAGTATTGCAAGGAGGTTCTGAGGAAAATCTTACAGAATTAGGTTTCTGCTCTGTCTATCTCCAGGGATAAATTATGATTTATCCCAGCTGGTCTAGCTATATCTAACACCTCTGAACATACACCACTAAATGCCAGTACTCTCTCCAATCACTGTGAACAACAAATGGCCCCTACATTTACTGGCATCTTGACTGAGAACGCTGTGGGCCCGTTCCCTTCTCCAGCAAATGCTGTGGCGCTGTTATACGGCTTAGGCATGGGGCACAGTCCTAACTGACAGAGGATACTGCTTCTGAACATGTTTCCTCCTTTAAAAGCAAAAGCACCCAGGAAGAAAAGGTCCTTTCTTTCACTGGACCTCGTCTTGCCAGACACAGAGCCCCAAAGCTCTGCAGATATCTTATAGCTATAAGACGTCCTAGAGCCAGAGAAACAACTGAAGCCAGCGAGAGAAGGTGGAAGGAACCTAGCAACTGAGGATGTCAACCCCAAGAACGACCTTTCTAGGAACTTCTGATCAAACAAAACAAACCAACCAAAAGTCTATAGCATCTAATCCAGCCAAATGGATTATTCTCTTATGTGTAATCAAAGTGATCACTGATATAAAGCCATGGCGTAGCTCTGCGGATGAGCAAGGCTGTGGGAAGCTCCTTCATGCTCTAACAGGGAGGAAAGGAACAAGGGAAGGCTAGGCAGCCTAAAGCCCTCGAGAGCAGGAGTCGGGGCATGGAGAGCAGCCACACAGGCTCAGCATCAGCGATAGAGGCTCCCACGGAAGACCCAAACTTTCTGGTCTGCCTGAGAAAATCAGAGCAAAAGAAATCATGGGAAACAACAAGCGTGGCAGCCCGTGAAGCGCTTGATAAATCCTACAAGACCTCTTCTGAAGATTCCTTTGCTATCTCTTTGACATTTTCAAGATGAAATTTCCTGCTTTGAAACTGCCTTTATTTTGTTTTGCTTTTGAGCTACCTCCCCAATAACAAGCCGCAGCCAAGAACTAATGCTGTTGATGAACGCTGCTTCCCATGCACCTGCAAGCTGACCTACAGAAGGGAGACACGCCAGGCACTCCCTCTTCCTCCCTCCCTTCCATGTGTGCAGCATGGCACCCTTAAAGGCTCTAAGGAGCTACCCACTTCTGGTTTGACAAACTTAAATGTGATTCAAAGTAGCTTAAAATAAGTCCAGGCATGCCAGAGAGCAAAATCTATGAGCGTGAAGGTGCTTTTGGTGAAGGCGGGCTGCAATGCCAGCTTTAGCAGCTTGCTTTGCGAATTTCTTAATATCCCTCCATCTGTGTGTGGAGGAACATGTCTAAAATATGAAGAAATCCTTGTGAATATATAAAAAGGCCTGTGGCGAGGGATACCATAGTAGAAATTCCTTGAAAAAAAGAAGAAAAACTAGGGCTAACCTAATGGGCAGATGTAGTGTGAAGGGCCTGGTTGGTTTCTGTCCTCCCACCAGGTCCCACAGTCATTAGGTCCCAGAGAAAAATCACACAGAGAGTGATAAAAATACTTTCATTCTTTTGATTGGTTAACCCACAGTATTTGAATGAACTAGAGTGGTTCGCATTGGCATGAGTCTGTTTCAAAAAAGGTTGCATAGAAAAATATAACTGCCTGTGGGGTTCTTTTTATGAGTTTAAACTTGCAAAATACTTTTTTACAGGTACATATATTTGATGCGGGAGAATTGTCTGTATTCTGTCAATCATGATTTAAATAAATGCTGATTGGCCATTAGCCAGGATGCATGGGTGGAACAACCAGACAGGAAGTAGAGGTGGGGCAAGGAGAATAGGAGAATTCTTGGAAGCAGGAAGCTCTCTTGGCACATCTGCCTGGACCACCGAAGAAGCAGGATGTGACCTGCCCTGCTGAGAAAGGTACTGAGCCATGTGGCTAACATAGATAAGAGTAATGGGTTACTATAAGCTACAAGAGCTAATAAGAAGCCTGAGCTAATGGGCCAATCAGTTTATAACCTAATGCAGACTCTCTGTGTGATTTTTCTCTGGGACCTAATGACTGTGGGACCTGGTGGGAGGACAGAAACCAACCAGGCCCTTCACACTACATATATTTATGTGAAAAATTTAAAAATGGTCCCTAAAACTTATGACAAACTCCTCTTTGCGACTGTCCTGAGAAACAAAGCAGAACGGGCATGAGGCAGTGCCTACGGGACATCAGATAAATGACGCTTCACTTCCTTCCAAACAGTTACTGAAAACCAGCTCCATCGTGAGAACTGGGGAAGTGGATGCTTATTAAATTCTCCCTTGTGTACTTCTGTTTTTCATATTTCTTAAAAGGAAAAACCAGAAATAAAAGGAAGCATCCTAAAATGCAAATAAAGACATTTTCCTAGTGGTGAAGGTGTCTTGAACCAGGTCTTAGTAAGTAATCTGGACCTATCATCAAACAACTATTCTACAGTCTGAGGTGAGGGGTGGAGCAACACAAAGCATGGAGGTGGATGGCTTTGTCCTCATCGGGCCCGCCTTGATCTATTGGGGGGTCTAGAGTTCCTAAAGCACCTCCAGTTTTCAATGAGCATTCTTCACATGGCAGATGACCTCATCTGTGGGACACCCATCTGAGGATATGCTCAACGGTCCATATGGTTCCTATGCCAGAAAGCACACTATGCTCCCAGGGGTGAGAAATGTGCTCACACAAAGCCAGTCCACTCATGTGCACAGTTGTACAATGGTGACTATCACCCGTAAACACTAGCAGTGTGACAATTAGTGGTGGCCTATTTGTGATATACATTCTCATTATTGAGGCAAACTTTTACATAGACATCATGGCTGAAATGCTGATCTATGGTCAACACTCTCCACACTTGCTGTTCTGGCCGAGTGTTTAAAAGCTGACTGATGTGGGCAGTGGAACACCAGCAAGACAGTGGGTTCTCAGTTCTCTGTTGTGGAAATAGATTCTTGTTGTAGGGTAGAGGCCAAATTGTTGTAAGGAGGGGCCTGCTTGTTTGTCCCAGCCACACGGCTAGCTTAGCCCCGAAATAACCACACAGAAATTAATTAAATCACTGCTTGGCCCATTATCTCTAGCCTCTTATTAGCTAACTCTCACATCTTGATTTAACCCATTTTTATTAATCTGTATATCACCACGTGGCAGTTGCTTACCAGGAAAGATTCTAACGGGCATCTGTCTCAGGCAGAGGATCCAAGTGTCTCTCTCCTACTCTGCCTTTCTTCCTCCCAGCATTCAGTTCTGTCTTCCCCGTCTACCTAAGTTCTGCCCTATCAACTAGGCCAAGGCTGTTTCTTTATTAATTAAGCAATGAAAGCAACACACAAACAGAAGGACCTCCTACACCAGATTCTGTAACAGGAAGGAACTGCTCCCCTTGGCTCACAGTTTGGGGGCCCAGCCAATCATGGCAGAAGCCTAATACTGTACCAGGTTCTAGAAGTTCCACATGGACATATGGACAGTTCTCTTCCTGTCCCTATGGCCAAAGTCAGGGAGAAACAAAAGTATCTGAGATAGATTTCCCAACTGCCGGCAACAACCTGCTAAGTATCAGAAAATTATCCAAGCTGATCCTTCTGATGGGGGATGGTGGCAGGAAGGACCTCGGCAGAGATTCTGCCATCGAGTTCCATGAGACTTGACTAATCAAGGGCCTTCAGCCATGTTTAGGGAAGGCATGGGTGTTTTGTGTCAAGGCCATGAACACTGCGGTTTGTTCCCACATTTCAAGGCCCAGCCCACCACTGCCATCATATTGACCCCCAGGTAGCCGTGACTTCAGTGAGAGAGCTTAACACCGTCACACGCCTTCTCCTGCTGGGCTCTTTGATGGTGGCCAGCAGCCTAGCCGAATCTACGGTGTAGCCCAAAACAAGATCTCCTATTATGTGACATTAGAGGAGAGTGTTGAAGAAACTCCTTTCTACAGCCTGAGAATGTGGCGTTCAGATGGTTCACTCACAGGAAAACCAGAGAGACTTGGTGAGAGAGAATGTGGGGCTAAGGACAAGAGGACCAAAGACCAGGCTTCATGTCCCATTTGCAGGCTAGAAGACCAGAAGTCACTGAGCCTGCTGGGTTTCTCTTGTCGCACTGAGAAAACAGCCATAAAATATTTGCTTCATGGAGATACCACTGCCAGAAAATCAGGTAACAGAGTAAACACACATTTAGAAAGAAAATCACTTTGCAACTATTGAGTCTAACCCCATAAGCTTCATGTACCCAAAAAATCAAGGAAATAATAATAATAACAAAAATAATAAACAGCAATAATCTTTAGTGCCAGTAATCAAGGCAGGTTATTCCAGCCACTTCTCAGTCCCTTGATAAACCTTCAGTGTATCTGTAAACTCTAGAAAGGGACACACACGTACTCAAATTAGCAAAGTCACATCAGCATTTGGAGATGGGGGAGGTCTGAGAGATTTACTTCACCGATTCCTGAGTAATTTTCATGTTCATTATCAGTAAGCTGTGTTTTTCTTTAAAAAGAGCCACTTGGGCGTGCAGTGACTTGATATAATTAAGAATGCATTTACATTTTATATAGTCACCAAAGCCCCCTGAGTGTTCCAGGACCTTGGATTAAATTTGCTCATAATACTGTCCCTCAATCAGTGAATATTAAAATATTTAACCTGTAGTCAGGCAATGACCTCAAAAGATGCTAGGTCTCGATTCTGGGATGTCAAGAAGTCAAAGGTCACTTTGTCAACAGAGGACTACAGCCAGGTCCTCATCCAGAGGGCATTGCTTCTGCTCTCTCAGTAGCTTGGGGGAATCTCATTAAATTTCCCTGTTAAAATAAGAATTGGAAACACTACACCATCACATGGGAGTGGGTTTTGCTTTGTTTCATTTTGTTTTTATCATTGCTCTGGAATGATAACATACAAATTACTGACCCTCTGAAAAATGAGAACTCCAAGAAGTCAGGGCATTTGACCAGACCATCTTCTGGGGTCATCTCCATCCTCAGATTCTCCAAATATAGGGTTCAAGGTTTAAAATGAGTGAGAACCTCACACCCCAACTGGAAAGCAAAGATGCAACTCTGCTCAGTGTCATGAAAAGCCCGCTCCAGGTAGCTTCGGGATGTGTTTATTCCAGCAGCAGACAATGCGTCCCATGCCATTTCTGTTCAAGTCCAGCCAGCCTGCCTGCAATCTGACATCTCAACTTCTCAACTGGGCAAAGTGTGGCCTGGCATAGACACACAGACCTGCATCGCTGCCTCTCTAGTTGGACCAGGTACCAAAGATCAGAAGAAATTCCCGCCCAACACAGCCCATGGGACACCAGGTGGGTGAGACCATCTGGGACAAGCTATATGAGGAGAGGGAATAAAAAGGGGCCTGGTCTGTTGCTAGTTCTAACTTTCAAATCCAGCACTACAAGTCCCCAGGGAGACTGGACCCTACTTAGAAAGACATTTGGAGCAGGCAATAAAATAATATGAAACTACCAAAAAAATAAATAAAAAATAAAGAAGAGAAATAGATATGTAACCTCATCACAGGACTCCCACAGTCTCTTGCAACACCATGCTTCCTGAACCCCAAAGAAAGCAGAAAAATCCAGCTAGCGTTATAAATCCTGGTCAGCTGAATTATTTCACATGTTGCAGCCTGACTTAAGTTATTCATCGCGGAGGCTAGCAGCTCCCTGATGCACCCTTCCGTGTCACTGGACAGGGTAAAAATAATAAATTGGCCATTGTGAGACACTCTGAGTTCCGTGGGTTTGGGCAGAGCATGCTTTATATTCTGTTCTTGGAACTGCCTCTTGTTGGTAGTAAATGCTTGCCACAGCTGCTGGGTCTCAACAGGCAGGTCCTAGAAGGAAGGATAATTCAATTTTCATCTGCTCTCGGGTCTCCTGCTACCTATGTTCTTCCTTGACACCGACAAGGCTGTGCCTGTCTTCCTGGCCTGGAGCCTGAAGAACACTTGCTTGGTTTGCTCCTTGGCAAAAAAAAAAAAAAAAAAAAAAAAAAAAAAAAAAAAAAAAAAAAAAAAAAAAAAAAAAAAAAAAAAAAAAAAAAAAAAAAAAAAAAAAAAAAAAAAAAAAAAAAAAAAAAAAAAAAAAAAAAAAAAAAAAAAAAAAAAAAACAACGTCATGTGTCACTCTTAAAAAAAAAAAAGGCAAAATCCTCTTGCCCAGCAAACGCTACTCTGGAAAGCACAAATTATGTAGTGGTCTTTTAAGCTGGTCTCTCCTGTGCTCATTGCTCTCCAAGTATAAAGTGTCCATCTTACAGCAGTGTCTAGAGACAATCCATTTTTGATTCATTTTTAAAGACTCTAATTACGATGGAAAATTTAGACACAAGACAGCACTTTCTGCAACATTGTAATCAGTGACTATGTTATGGGTGGATGGAAAATTTAGACACAAGACAGCACTCTCTGCGACATTGTAATGAGTGACTATGTTATGGGTGGCTTTCAGTGTCTGTCTGTCGTTTGGAAAAGCAATATGGCAAGCTTTTAAAGGACACTAAAGTGGTCACACTTGGGTCTGGGGGAGACCAATAACCTCACATATGGAAGAACTTGGAAAGGAAATAAAAGTGATGTATGTATGCCTGCTCTGTCCTGCAGATGGTTGTGCATAAAGGCAAGATGGTTGTGGGATGCACATTTTGATAGGGGTGTCTGTGAAGTGTGATAAAGTCATAACGACTAGAACATTCTGACTGAACTATGAAAGAAGGCATGCCCCTGCAGTAGGACAAATTGATAAACACACAAAGCGGCATTAAATGTAGTCAATTATGTCTATTTTGTGCATCCAAATATGTTGGTCTTCACTCTAACTTTTGTAACTCCTCCCCTAAGCCAAAACTGCAAAGGTACAAATATTGCCTCTATTATGGCTGAACATTTCTGAAATTGATTGGCTCTCTCTATTTCTACTTTGGTTTGTTATAAAAGCCAGAAGGGTTATCCTTTGGTTTATTTTTAATGGCCGGCGTAGGTCCTCCCTCACTCCGATGGCCTGTTTTAGATTCATTGCTTTCAATCATCTTCATGACGGTCACATGACTTACAAAAGCCGAGAGCTCTGCCTTGGTGCATCTGCAGCCCATCTACCACATCTTGGGATTCTTAAGTACACTTTTATTTTAGGTCTGTCATCCTCCATCGCCAAAGAGAGAATGGGACTTTTGCAGACATCAGACAAGCACCCACATACAGCATCCTACAAAATGCTCGGCTAAAATCCTCCTCTCAAAATGCTATCGCTGGACAAAATCAAATGTAAACCACATACTCTGAAATGGCAAGTATCGTGGGTAGCTGTGACATCAATATACAGAAAGATGAATAAATGCAATTAAGAAACCAGGCAAAGAAGTAAACGTGCCACGTAGCCCACAAAAGGCCAGCCACATTGTGTTTGTTTTAATATTGTTTAATGGTAACACCTAATAAAGAGAGCACCATGATTGTGTGAACTAAATTTTCAGTCATAATGAATGCTACAAACTTAACCTCCCAAGTTTAAATAGGCTACAATGTCTTGGGAAAAATGCAAGAAAAATTATTTGATAAAGGTGACGGTTTTTCACACCTGAAAATAATGTTTTCTTGCAGCCTATCTTGATCAACAGCCAGCAGCAACACATTGAAGATATAATCTTGAGACCTTGTGGCATGTGCTTGTCACTACATGCATAACTTACTACGGACAGAGGATCACGGAGATTTTGAACGTAATTTCCCACACGACAGGAGATTAAATAGACCACATTGGAGGAAGGCAAGAAGAAGCGAGGTCTCTGGAGTACCAGAAAGTAAACTTCAGTCAGTTCTGGAAGCAGGGAAACAGCAGGGAACAGACTGTTGGGCTGGCTGCTTTCTCAAAGTTCCTGTTTCAAGAACTCTGGGGAAAGTCTGAGCGAGGCTAACTCTAAGAGAACAGCCTCATCCTAGGGAAGGTCAGCAATGCAGGAAGCCATCTTCTCACTGTTAATTATCCTTCCTCCGCCCCCTTGTGAGGATACCAGTTTGGGAGTGTCCTCTCCTCTCCCAGAACACCTTGCCCCTTCAGAACCTACCCTGGAGACTACATTCCTAATCCCCATAAAGAGATGCCAACTCAACCCCTCTCTGAGTTTACAGGCTGTTTTCTCTCTGTGTTGTCTTGTCTAACCCAGATAAACGAGGTGTCAATGAACAGGAAGAAAAGATGCCAGAGCACAGAACTTTCCCCAATGTCCCCAGAAACTACATCATCCTCCAGTACAATCTTGGATGGGCCATCCGTGGTGTCCTTCCATTTGACAACAGGAAAGCTACCCACTCTACTGTATGCTTCTGAGGACAAAGCAGGCTCACCCAGGGAAAGCTCCAGAACAGTGCCTGGCATTCCGTAATACGCAATGTGCTTCCGTATTATAGTTATTATTGCTATTTTTTGGTAGAAAAACCTTTCAGAAACAAAGTCACACGAGCACATAAGCAGTTACCAAATATCCATGAACAAAAGCATAGCTGGACGGCCTTAACACACAGAGGGGGACAAGGGTGGAGGACACTGGTTTAAAGGGAACTATATACACTCAAATCTGCTGTCACGCCGGCCCTACCAAGCCTAGAAAACAGGGACACAACTGCCGCATTGAATTGCTCTGCGGGTAAACGAGCTTAAAAAAATGTTAAATACTGATCAGTTTCTGGCATAAAATTAACACCTAATAAATAGTAGAAGGAAAGAAACAAAATTTCTTCAGTCAAAACATCGCCTTCAGAAATTGGTCAGAAAGGAATTCGTGTTTAGGCTGATGGACGGCATTAGCCACATCTCTCACTGGTCTGGCCAAATACCTGGTGAGAAGCAACAGGGAGGGAGGGAGGGAGGGAGGGAGGGAGGAATGAAGGAAGGAGATTGGCTTATGTGGGGCTCAGAGTTTGAGGGATCGCGCCCGTTCTGATGGGGCGGCACGGCTGTGGAAGCGTGGGATGTGTGGTCACATTACATCCTCGGTCAGGACACAGAGAGAGGGATGCTGGTGCTCACCAAGCTTTCTCCTCTCTCCGCATCCCATCCCCTCCCATGGGATGGTGCCTACAGCTGCCAGTTTTCCCAGTCCTTGGCCTTCACTGGCAAATCTAAGTGTTTCTATATCCACGTTTCTATATCCGCATGTTTCTATATCCACATTTCTATATCCACAATTCTATACCCACATGTTTCTAAAGCCACATGCCTCTACATCCATGTTTCTATATCCACATGTTGTGTGTAGCCAGTGAGAACTTCCTCCAAAGTGATGGTTTAGACATGGGAGCATGATGCTTACTGTCCTTGTGAGAGTTTGTCTCAGGAAGCCCACCACTGAGTCCTTCCTCCTCCCATGCAAACACATCTTTCATTCATCCAGAGCTGAACTTGGTTTCTTAACGCCATAGAGTCAGAGGGAGCCCGTGACTGCCCTGTCTGGCTGCACACTGCAGAAATGATGCTCTGACTCTGCAAAGCTAGCCCACAGCTTCAGCCACACTATGACACAAGTGTTCCTCTGAGAAGAACCAACGCGCTGTCAGAATCCAATGCTTTGGGGTAGCCAAAACTAGCCAAGGAGAGAGAGAGAGAGACAGAGAGACAGACAGACAGACAGACAGAGAGACAGAGAGGAGAGAGACAGAGACAGAGAGAGAAGAGAGAGAGGGACAGAAACAGAGAGAGAGGGACAGAGAAAGAGAGAGACAGAGAGAGACAGAGATAGAGACAGAGACAGAGAGAGAAGAGAGAGGGAGACAGAGAAAGATAGAGACAGAGAGAGACAGAGACAGAGAGAGAGACAGAGACAGAGAGAGAAGAGAGAGAGGGACAGAGAAAGAGAGAGACAGAGAGAGAAGAGAGAGAGACAGAGAGGAGAGAGAGAGAGATCTAGTTAGCCTCAGCTCTTGCAGCCATCCCAAGCAAGGAATCAGGGAATCAGACCTGGCAGTAAAGAATTCAGCCCCTAAGTGGTTGCACAAGTTTGCATTCCCACCAGCAATGGATGAGAGTTCCCCTTACTCCACATCCTCTCCAGCATAGGGAATCCTTGGTGTTTTTGATTTTGGCCATTCTGACAGGTGTAAGATGGTATCTCAAAGTTGTTTTGATCTGCATTTCCCTGATTGCTAAGGAAGTTGAACATGACCTTAAGTATCTTTTG